>JBBGZY010003433.1:0-47500 GCA_037952925.1 Lithobates clamitans | reverse complement strand
CAACATCTCATCAATTTCCTCCAATCCTGCCATAACTCTGCCAACAATACCAATCCTGCCCTCCACTTTCACGTTGAGCATTTCTTTTTTGTCTTCTCCTGCCTGTGTTTGCTTGAATGGGGCAGGGACAACCTTAGGAGGAAAAAAAAAAGAAAGTAAAATTAAAAAAAAATTGTAAATCCGAAAGGAGCTGGAATTCATCCTTGCACAATTTCGAGCACCCAGCAGCCATCCCAAGAGGCAGCGGTGAGTTGTGACGAGGTCACTCACTCATGCTTTCCAAAGTCATCAGAAGCCAGGGAAATTTTTTTTTTTCTAGCAAAAGCTTTATTTTAAAATCGCCTTTGCAGACTTTGGGAGTATAGATCTTCCAAAAGAGCCAACCTCCTATTTTCATGGAAGATCTGCTTTAAAAAAAATGCAGCAACAAAAAGGAAATATGCCCTGTGAAAAAAAAACACATGCATCATGTTATCACTGTAGTGCATGCAGACAGAGACAGACTGCAAAGAGGCTGCAGGACGTCAGCATTAACAAAGGATGAAAAAATGATAAAACTCTTCATCCCCTCTTCACCATATTCTCCATCATACACACATTTTTTTCCAACCTACATGACATTGAGTAATCTATTTTAACAGATCTGCCATTATCTACGAGCCCTACACTAATCTCTCTCCCTATGTACAGTGCCTTGCAAAAGTATTCACCCCCTTGGCATTTTTCGTGTTTTGTTGCCTCACATCCTGGAATTAACATGGATTGTTTGAGGATTTGCATCATTTAATTTACAGAACATGTCCACAACTTTGAAGATGTGTTTTTTTTTTTTATTGTGAAGCAAAAAACAAAATAGGACAAAATTACAGAAAAAGTCAATGTGCACAACTATTCACCCCCCTAAAGTCAATACTTTGTAGAGCCACCTTTTGCGGCTTTAACAGCTCCAAGTCACTTTGGATAAGTCTCTATGAGGTGCCACATCTTACCACTGGGATTGTTGCCCATTCCTCCTTGCAAAACTGCTCCAGCTCCTTCAAGTTGGATGGTTTGCGCTTGTGAACAGCAATCTTAAAGTCTGACCACAGATTTTCTATTGGATTGAGGTCTGGGCTTTGACTAGGCCATTCCAACACATTTACATGTTTCCCCTTAAACCACTCGAGTGTTGGTTTAGCAGTGTGTTTGGGATCATTGTCCTGCTGGAAGGGGAACCTCCGTCCTAGCCTCAAATCACACACGGAGTGGTACAGGTTTTTCTCAAGAATAGCCCTGTAATTAGCACCATCCATCTTTCCCTCAACTCTGACCAGTTTCCCAGTCCCGACTGCTGAGAAACATCCCCACAGCGTGATGCTGCCACCACCATGTTTCACAGTGGGGATGGTGTTCTTTGGGTGAGGTGATGTGTTGGGTTTGCGCCAGACATAGCGTTTTCTTTGATGGCCAAAAAGTTCAGTTTTAGTCTCATCAGACCAGAGCACCTTCCTCCATACATTTTGGGAGTCTCCCACATGCCTTTTCGCAAACTCAAAACGCGCCATTTTACTTTTTGCTTTCTTCTGGCCACTCTGCCATAAAGCCCAATTCTATGGAGCGTACGGCTTATTGTCGTCCTATGTACAGATACTCCAGTCTCTGCTGTGGAACTCTGCAGCTCCTCCAGGGTTACCTTAGGTCTCTGTGCCGCCTCTCTGATTAATGCCTTCCTTGCCCGGTCCGTGAGTTTTGGTGTGCGGCCGTCTCTTGGCAGGTTTGCTGTTGTGCCATGTTCTTTCCATTTGGTTATGATAGATTTGATAGTGCTCATGGGGATCATCAAAGATTTGGATATCTTTTTTATAACCTAACCCTGACTTGTACTTCTCAACAACATTGTCCCTTACTTGTTTGGAGAGTTCCTTGGTCTTCATGGCAGTGTTTGGTTAGTGGTGCCTCTTGCTTAGGTGTTGCAGCCTCTGGGGCCTTTCAAAAAGGTGTGTACATGTAATGAGAGATCATGTGACACTTAGATTGCACACAGGTGGACATCATTTCACTAAGTATGTGACTTCTGAAGGTAATTGGTTGCACCAGAGCTTTTTATGGGCTTCAAAGGGGGTGAATACATACGCACATGCCAATTATCAGTTTTTTATTTCTAAAAAAATAGTTTTATGTATATATTTTTCTAATTTTACTTCACCAACTTAGACTATTGTGTTCTGATCCATCACATATAATTCAGATTTAACCGATTCAGATCCGGGCCATTGCCAAATGACGGCAACAGCGAGGATCTACATTGCCGGGACGACGTCTATTGACGTCGTCCCGTGCACGAGCAGGCCGCTCGTGCACGGGACAACGTCAATAGATAGTCTGAGACTCGCCTGATCACAGATCAGAGTAAGGGGTCGGTCCCGGCCCCTCACCACATGATCAGCTGTCAGCCAATGACAGCTGATCATGTGATGTAAACAGAGCCGGTAATCGGCTATTTTTCCTCCTCGCGCTGACAGCGTGAGGAGGAAAAAAAAACCCGATCACCGGCGGCCGTGATCTGGACATCAGTCCCGATCATGGCGATCTTCTGTGACAGCAATAAGCAGCAGTGCCGCCTACCAGTGCCCACCAGCGTCACCCATCAGTGCCATCAATCAGTGCCACCCATCAGTGCCCACAGTGCCACCCATCAGTGCCACCCATCAGCACCCACATCAGTGCAACAACAGTGCTGCACATCAGTGCCACCTACCAGTGCCCATAAGTGCCCATCAGTGCCGCCCATCACTGCTCATCAGTGCCACCCATCAGTGCCCCCCATCAGTGCCCCCCATCAGCGGTACCTATCAGTGCCCATCAGTGCCACCTATCCACGCCACCCATCCGTGCCACCCATCAGCGCCCATCAGTGGCCATCAGTGCCGCCTTATCTGTGCCCATCAGTACCGCCTTATCTGTCCCCATCAGTGCCGCCTTAACTGTGCCTATCAGTGCCACCTTAACTGTGCTTATCAGTGCCGCCTTAACTGTGCCTATCAGTGCCGCCTTAACTGTGCCTATCCGTGCCCATCAGTGCAGCCTATTAGTGCCCACCAGTGCCGCCTCATCAGTGCATATCAATGAAGGAGAAAAATTACCTGTTTGCAAAATTTTATAACAAACTATTAAACATGATTTTTTTTATTTTTCAAAAATGTCCATCTTTTTTGTGTGTTTAGCAAAAAATAAAAACCCCAGCTGTAATTAAATACCACCAAAAGAAAGCTCTATTTGTGGGAAAAAAATGAAAAAAATTTCATTTGGATACAGTTTTGTATGACCGGTGCAATTGTCATTCAAAGTGCGACAGCGCTGAAAGCTGAAAATTGGTCTGGGCAGGAGGGGGGTTTAAGTGCCCAGTAAGCAAGTGGTTAAAAAACATTGAATTAAAGGATGTAATCTAACAAAATAGGTAAAAAGCCAATACTTTTGCAAGGTACTGTATTTTGCAGGAACAGTAGCCATGCTTTACCTATCATATCTAAAACTCATTGTCAGCATGGCTGCTGGGAACCCACCTTAATCTAAAAGCCACCTTCTAAGCCAGGTGACTTACAGTAAGTTGGCCAGGCAATATGGTTATTAATGGCAAGTTCCCACATTCATTTGCTGGGTCAGACCCTCATCCCTACTCATGACAAGTTCTCTTTTAGTTATGACATTACAAATGTGTTGGCCATAACTCTGAAATGTTCCCCCATCCTACATTCCTCCACAGCTCCCCAGATACATCATGGAATTCAGTCTCTACAGGCAGCTCAGCTATTTTAATAAACTCAAGGTTTATATTTTGTGTATTTGCATTGTCTCATTTTTTTTTTTGCTGAGAATGTCAATGTAGTTGTTTAAAAAATACTTCATGTTTTTTTGGTTTCCCCCATTAAGTGTGGATAGTCTGTATTTTCTGATTCAACAATTTGTTATTGAAAATATTTACAAAGAGATTAAACAAGCAAAAAGCATTGCAGGTACAGAAAGGTGTACAGTACTATGGATAGGCACTCATGGGATGCAAATTATACAATGTTACAGTAGTAAGAAAGCAGTAAAAATGGTAAAATAGTCAGGAAAATGCAAATATACTGTGGCCAATATAAATACAGATGTTCGCCCTCCCCCTCTCCTTTTTTTAACTCCTGCTTACCTGGTTGGGGTCTTGCACAGATACGATGCTCACCCTTCCAGGGGATCCACCATTGCCCTGCTGAGATCCTCTTCACTTCTGCCCCCTGCTTAGTAGACATGTGCAATTCGTTTCAGTCCGAATTGTTTCTTTAATGAATTTGACAAATTCGTTAATTCGGAAATATCTGAATTAAGCAAAGCGCGTTTAACGAATTTTTCCGAATATTCGTAAATTGAAATAATATTGAAAATCCGAAAGCCCGAAAATCTGAAATAATAACTAACTAATAATAACTTAACTATTACTAACTGTTATATTATAGGTATTGGAATTTCCTTTCAAGTTTGGCTGTTAGTGAACGCAACGAATACGAATTTATCCGAAGTTGCGAATGATTCGAAATAACGAATGCCGCATCTAAACGAATAGAGCGTAACAAATTAATAATAATAAATAACAATAATAATAATAATAATAATAATACAAATTTTTTATTATTATTATTATTTATTATTAATTCGTTCCAGTCCATTTGTTTAGCATTCGTTATTTCAGATAATTCGTAACTTCGGATAAATTTGTATTCGTTGCGTTCACTAACAGCCAAATTTGAAAGGAAATTCAAATACCTAGAATTATAGTTAGTTATTATTAGTTAGTTATTAGTTAGTTAGTTATTCTTTCGGATTTTCTTTCTTATTTTCGAATTAAAAAAAAAAAATGAATGAAACGAAAATGAACAAATTTTTCAGCAGTGCACATCTACTGCTTAGTCCTGTGCCACCATCTTCTTGCGTACCGTCAATGGCAAGCTGCCAGCTCTTCTGGATACAGCCAGTGGCTCTCCCGATGACGAGTCGCTAGGCCCACCTCCCTCCTCTTTTTTTTAATGAAGCACTATGCCTCATGGGATAGGTGATGTACATATCCCAGGAGGCACAGCGTGCAAAGTGCACATTATTCGTCTAAGAGAGTGACGTTCATGAGCGGGGCAGGCCAGAGCTTTTTTTTATAAAATAAAAGGTAAATTTAAAAAAAGGCCCTATTTGCACAGCGGAGGGGAGGAGGTAACATGAAATTGAGGGCGAAGATCCACTTTAAGCAAAGGAGTGTCCACCAACTGTTACATTAGGTATACTTGTAAGCAGGGGTTAGTACCCCCTTTTGGTAAGGTCCCTTACTTGGATGGAACTGATGGGTGGAGTAGTGCATCCCTATATATTTTGGAGTGGGAGGAGTCTTGGGTAGAGGAGTAATGGGACTAGGCTACCCCTGGTATACAACATGTAAGCCTGTAGTCCGAGGAAGAGAACCCTTTAGAGCAAGATAGTCAAGACTCTTTAGGAAGACCCACTTAAGGGGGACCTATGTTGAGGAGGTTGGAACGAATGTTCAATGTCAGTATTACTTTTATACAGTGATGAACTGTTGCTGATGAGCCTGAAGTTATGGAGCTGAAGGTTGTGTTGTACTCTGTTACTACATCTTTGCTACAGTAAGAATCATTAAAAAGTCTGCTTGTGTGGACATTCCTTTATTTCTGGATGTGGGCCTCAGGCCAGGAGAATGAGAGCAACTGGTTGATATCTCCCTATTACAGTTGTGTGCATACCCTATCCAGGGGCGGACTGACCATTCTGCCACTCGGGCCACTAGGGGGCCCCATCAGGGTTGCCAGCCTCAGTAAAACCAGGGACAGTATGTAAAAATCTGTGTTTTTTTTACATCTGTCTCTGAAATGTCCCTTACTGACATCCTTTTGGTCTAAAAATCCCGAGATTATAGCTGCCCCACCTGTGTGTGTACATGTATGTGTATACTGTGTGATTGTATACTGTGTGTGCGTGTGTATACTGTGTGGCCCCATAATCTCTGATTGCCTGGGGGCCCCATAATCTCCTATTGCCCGGGTTCCCCATGAGTTGTCAGTCCGCCCCTGACCCTATCTCATCCCTGAACATGAAGAAGATGGGAGGTGCCCCTGGCCAGCTTGGCAGGAGCTGGCAACGAATCAGTAATCTGCTTTCAAACTACTTGACGGGGTATGAAAGTGTCTGCACAGAAGTACCTCAGTGTTAGCATCAGGGCCAGGTAGCAGAGAGCTCAATCTGAGAGATTTCCCTCTGGAACAGCATTAACTATTTGCATAAATGGCAGAATTGGCAGAAATAATAAGAGAGAGAGAGCTAAGAAAGAACTGGGGAGTAGAGGATATATAGGAAGTATTTAGAAGGGACTGAAGTCAGACTGATGCAGGCACCACAGAGCTAAAAGCCATATCCCTATTTCTAAGGTAAGTATTAGGTGGTCCATAAGGAGTCATTAGGGAAGGAGTGTGCCATCCAAGGAGTCCATATCATTTTACATATAACAGAAAACCAGGCAGAAACCAGGTACCAGGCTAATTTTTGCTTAACCTGTGTAATCGTAGGAGTAATGGACTACCAGGCTTTTGCAAGGGTTGACTAGCAGTTGTAAAGAAGGTCAAGTAAATTGGTCATTAGTGTAACCAGAAGGTGAAGGAGGGCTTCATAGGGATTCTTATGGATGCTTTTTTTCCAGGACAGTATAATCTAATTAATAAATCGAATTCAAAATCTTTAGGTTCTAGGGAAATCCAACCAAATATACATAAGTATGCCCTAAAGTAAAGGTTGGAGGCACCCCAAGTGAATTTTGCCAGTCTATGATGCACCATATACCATTGGAGTAATACCTTGTAGTTAGCTTTTGTTAAGTGAGCAGTGTGCAGCTGTGTCTCCTTATTGGGACTATTGTTTCAGCTCAAGAGGGCTGCCCATTCCCTTTCCTAATGGATGATATAGGGCAGAGGGTATAGGAAGTCACACTCAAATAGGGAACCATAGACTGAAGAGACAATGCCATTGGCCAGAGGTACACTTAGACTCCTCAAGGGAGGGAGTATTCTCTATTGTTGAAGTTGTAAATCCTGGAAAATCTCCAAAGGGGGAGCATGATGTGTAGCTTGTCCAGAGAAAAAGTAGCATAGCAGTAAAGTTATACACCCTTCGAGGACCATCTTTAACCCATAAAGAAACCTGTGGGATTTCTCATACCCAAGAAGAAAAGAGGGGTTTAGGGGTTTGGGTTAACCCTAAGGGTAATGGTTGGGTAAAAACACGGTGAGGGTGAGTATTTTACTGTAGGATGTGTCTCCTGCCTGATGATGTGGCCTAGATTATTCTTTCCATATTGTGCCTAGAATACCCTCATTAAGACTATTTCAGAGAATCTTTGTGAGTAGTTTAACGTATGTCCAGGAAGGGGATAGGTTGATGCCCATGATTGCTCTGGGGGTGAAAAGGTCTAAGAGGCAAAGTGGTTAAATGTAAGGTTTAACTCCACTTTTAGTGATTAAAAAAAAAAAAAAAAAAACAGTCCCCTCTGGATGATCAATGTACTATGCAAGAATTTTAACAATCGTTGTAGCAGATTCCTACCTGTTTCTGCTCTGAAGAAAAATCTGTTTGCTCCACTATGTCCTTTCAAGATTGATTCTTGAATGGGAAGGTCTGGTTCCTTATAACCAACCTTATGCACAGTCAGTGTTCTCATGAGAAAGCCGCAGTGTTGGCATCCCTTTCAGTTCTTTAACACTTAGGGAGTATTCCTGAACCAAAACTGAAATTCTTTTTGCAGGGGATGCCTAAAATTTCACTTGTATCTTAGTGCAGAGAAAATCACTCACAATATCACACAAGCAGGAAAAAAAAACACTCCCTAAAACTCTGGGATGAAGTAAAATACTCTGCAAAATTAAAATCACCAAAACTGTATCGACAATAACTAACAACTCAGCATTTCCCCTCAGATATGAAGCACCCATAAGATTTGTTCAATGGGCCAGACTGTGTATAGTATACAGTAGGTCAAAGCTACTGTAGGTGGTTAATAGTATTCGATAGAGTATAGATTGATACATTAACTATGGAAGAAAATGGTCTCCTTTAATTCAAAAGCATGCTTCAGCAAGGGTCCAACTAAACCAACAATCTAAGCCCTAATAAATGGTGAACCTTATAACCTTATAGCCCCGTCGTCTTTGTTACCTTTGGATTTCTCTGATGGAATAAATATACTCTGACTTTTATTCTCTTTACATCTTCCAGCAATAAAAACCTGACAGATGTTCTGAGCCTTTCATGCTAAAAAAAATTTGGTTTGAGTTATACTTTAAGAAAGACTTTGATACAGCTGTAATAGTTAGATCTGGTATTTAGATTTACTGTATATTCCTTCATAATTTGTAATTACATTAAGCACATCTACTATAGGAGACTCAGACCCAGGAGGATTCCTGAAAGAAATATTAAGGCTGACATTGTTGACTTTCTTCTAAAAAAAGGTTGTTTGTTTTTCTTTCCTGCTCACTCCATCGTTTCCGAACTTCCCTTCCTTAATTCCCTCAATCCACTTCTTCCTTCCTTTCCTCCCTTCATTACTTCCTTCCTTTTATTACAGTTTTCCTTCCCTCTATCCCTCACTTCCAACTCTCTTCCTCCTTCCCTCACTCATTCTGTTTTTGCTCCCTTTTTAACTCATTTTTATCCCTCCCTCCTTCCCTTCATTCCCCTCTTCCTTCCTATCTTCCTTCCCTCAATCTGTGTTTTCTTTCTTTCTTTCTTTCTTTCTTTCTTTCTTTCTTTCTTTCTTTCTTTCTTTCTTTCTTTCTTTCTTTCTTTCTTTCTTTCCTTTCTTTCCTTTCTTTCCTTTCTTTTCTTTCTTTTCTTTCTTTTCTTTCCTTTCTTTCCTTTCTTTCCTTTCTTTCTCCTATTCTTCCTTCGTTTCTCCCTCTCTTTCCTTGATCTTTCCCTTCCTTTCTCCCTTCTTTCCTTCAATTTTTTTCTCCCTTACTTTCCATCTTTCCTTCCTTCCTTCTTCCTTACTCCCTCCCTTCCCTCATTCCTCTCCTCTACTTTCATTGTTCTCTTCTTCCTGTCATTTCCTTCTGCCTCACTTTCCTCCCTCCTGCACCTTGCTCCTTCCTTCCCACACTTTTTTTTCTTCCTCACTTTCCCCCTTCATTTCCTTCCTTCCTTTCATTCCACTTTTCCTTCCCTCTATCCCTCACTCCCCACTCTTTTCCTTCTTCTCTCACTCATTTTGTTTTTGCTCCCTTTTTAAACTCATTTTTATCCCTCCCTCCTTCCCTTCATTCCACTCTTCCTTCCTATCTTCTTTTCTTCCCTCCCTTAATCTGTGTTCGTTCTTTCTTTCTTTCTTTCTTTCTTTCTTTCTTTCTTTCTTTCTTTCTTTCTTTCTTTCTTTCTTTCTCTTCTTTCCATTCTTCTTCCCTCCATCATTGCTTCCCTTCCTTTCTCCCTCCTTCCCTCTCCCTTTCTTCTATTCTTCCTTCGTTTCTCCCTCTCTTTCCTTAATCTTTCCCTTCCTTTCTCCCTTCTTTCCTTCAATTTTTTTCTCTTTCACTTTCCATCTTTCCTTCCTGCTTACTCCCCCCCTTCCCTCCCTCATTCCTCTCCTTTTCCTTCCTTCTTCCTTTCTTCCTGACATTTTCTTCTCCCTCAGTTTCCTCCCTCCTTTCCTTCTTTCCTCCCTATTCACTCCCTTCCCTCTTTCCTCTCCCCTTTCTTTCTTCATTCATTCCTCTCTACTTTCCTTCCTTCCTCCATTCCTCCTCTTTCCTTCCCTCCCATCTTTCCTTCCTTCCGTTTTTTCCTTCATTTTTATTGCTCTCTCTTTCTTCTTTAATCCCTCCTCCCTTTCTTGCTTTCCTTCTCCCTCATGCCAACCAATCTTCCCTTGCCACCCCCCTCCTCTCCTCTCCTCTACCTCTCTCTCTCCCTTCCTTCCTTCGTTCCTTCCTTCCCCCTTTCCTCTTCTTCCTTCCCACCTTCCTCTCCCTTCCTTCCTCTCTTCTCCCTTCTTTCCTCCCCCCCCCACCTTCTTCTCTCCCTTCCTTTCCATCCACCCTTCATCCCCTCTCCTTCCTTCCCACCTTCCTCTCCCTTCCATTCTTCCTCTCTCTCCTCTCTCCATCCTTCCATCCTTCTTCCTACCTTCCATCCCTCTCACTTCCTTCCCACCTTCCTCTCCCTTCCATTCTTCCTCTCTCTCCTCTCTTCATCTTTCCATCCTTCTTCCTACCTTCCATCCCTCTCACTTCCCTTCCACTTTCCTCTCCTCCTCTCCTCTTCCATCCTCCCTCCCTCCTCCGCTGCCCTCCATCTAACTCCCAGACATTCACAGCCCTCACTAACAATAACTTTAATGTTGAAGTTTGTTGGTAGATGACGGAAAAGTTTTCTTCCAGTTACATATTAATCCATTCATCGTTATTTATTAATAGAGCGTGGAAATGGCTCTGGAAGAATTTGTACGTTTTTCTGGAATCGCCAACTGATTAGCATCAGCTACTAAACCGCCAATATCTGAATTCTTACCTGTGATAGTTATAATTATAATAGCTCTGACTATAAATAAAGAATGCAAATATAAATATATATATATATAAATAAAATAGTTCACAGCTTCTACCTGTTAACTGCTTAAAAGTCTTAATGCCGATGTGACCTTTACACCCAGCCATGGATTGGGTTCATTCTTATTTCTTAGAATGGTTCGGGTTGGTTTCCTTCCCTTCCCCCATGGCAGCACCTCTGTATACATGTGTCTATTATGTAAACTCCCCCCCCCTTCACCCAATATTTGGTGTGGAAATATGATGTTGAGATTTTGTCTCCAAACCAGTTTTCGTCGGCTAAATCCAGCCGCTCAACACATTTCAGGAATTCAAGGTAATCTAAACACAGGCTGGTCACACGTAGTATACTATTTGTGTCTCCAGCGCTTATGTAAATGCACGCTTGGGAGATACTGTAGCTTGGCAACAGAGGTACTACTAGTCCCAGCATGTCCCCTTGTACTGGATCTGGTATCTGTGTGGTTCTAACTGGCTGATTACGCCAACAACCCCGACTAAAAGGACTTCAAAAGGTTTTTACAGAACCATCAAACCTTTGCACTAAAATTGTACAAAAGCAATATGCAGATTGCCATATCCCATAATAGCCTATCAGGATTCAATAAAAAAAACTTTAAAAATTGAAATTTAAAAATTAGGGACCTAAAAAATGTGAATTGAATAACAGAATACATAACTAGAAGTCACCTTCAATATAAACTGGATACCAAAATGACTAGTAGATTAATAATCAATGATCAATTCCTATGTGTAAGGGGTGTTTGTAGCCAAGCATGTATGTGTATAATTGTATGTAGATAAATATATTTATGGACGTGGATGTGGATGTGTGTATATATATCTATATCTATATCTATATATCTATATAAAAATATCTATATCTATCTATCTCTATCTATATATATATCTATATCTATCTATATCTATCTATCTCTATCTATATATATATCTATATCTATCTATATCTATCTATATCTATCTCTATCTATCTCTATCTATCTCTATCTATCTCTATCTATCTCTATCTATCTATCTCTCTATCTCTATCTATCTATATATCTATCTATCTATATATCTATCTCTATCTCTATCTCTATCTCTATATATATCTATCTATATATCTCTCTCTATATAGATATATATATATATATATATATCTATAGATATATCTATACACACACACACTATATTACCAAAAGTATTGGGACGCCTGCCTTTACACGCACGTGACCTTTAATGACATCCCAGTCTTAGTCCGTAGGGTTCAATATTGAGTTGGCCCACCCTTTGCAGCTATAACAGCTTCAACTCTTCTGGGAAGGCCGTCCACAAGGTTTAGGAGTGTGTCTATGGGAATGTTTGACCATTCTTCCAGAAGCGCATTTGTGAAGTCAGGCACTGATGTTGGATGAGAAGGCCTGGCTCGCAGTCTCCGCTCTAATTCATCCCAAAGGTGTTCTATCGGGTTGAGGTCAGGACTCTGTGTAGGCCAGTCAAGTTCCGCCATCCCAAACTCGCTCATCCATGCTTTGTGCACTGGTGCGCAGTCATGTTGGAACAGGAAGGGGCCGTCCCCAAACTGTTCCCACAAAGTTGGGAGCATGAAATTGTCCAAAATGTCTTGGTATGCTGACGCCTTAAGAGTTCCCTTCACTGGAACTAGGGGGCCAAGCCCAACCCCCGAAAAATAACCCCACACCACAAACCCCCCCCCCCGCAGAGGAAGACAGATGGCGGATGGGAAGGCAACAAGGGAGCGATCGTCACAACCCTAAGACTCCCTGGCCAATAGGGTCTCAGGACCCGCTTCCTGATTGGCCGGGAGGAGAATCAGGAAGACAATAGGCAGTCTATGCCCCGAGCCCACCCTTTTTTGAAGCCAATTAGAGCCTCAGGCTCTAATCATGTGCTAAAAAAAAACAAAAAAAACAAAAAAACATTGGAATCCAGGCGTCCAGCGCCCTTGCATGTAGATTAGGGGCCGGGCGCATGGAGTAGGGGGAAGGCGCCCCTGCACCCCTGCACCCCTTATAGACAGGCCGCCACTGAGAGACACACTCCTAAACCTTGTGGACAGCTTTCCCAGAAGAGTTGAAGCTGTTATAGCTGCAAAGGGTGGGCCAACTCAATATTGAACCCTACGGACTAAGATTGGGATGACATTAAAGTTCATGTGTGTGTAAAGGCAGACGTCCCAATACTTTTGGTAATATACTGTATCTACAGTATCTCACAAAATTGAGTACACCCCTCACATTTTTGTAAATATTTTCTTCTATCTTTTCATGTGACAACACTGAAGAAATGACACTTTGCTACAATGTAAAGTAGTGAGTGTACAGCTTGTATAACAGTGTAAATTTGCTGTCCCCTCAAAATAACTCAACACACAGCCATTAATGTCTAAACCGCTGGCCACAAAAGTGAGTACATCCCTCATACTGGTCACTGGAAGTTCAACATGGCACCTCATGGCAAAAAATCTGAAAAAAAGAATTGTTGCTCTACATAAAGATGGCCTAGGCTATAAGAAGATTGCCAAGACCCTGAAACTGAGCTGCAGCATGGTGGCCAAGACCATACAGCGGTATAACAGGACAGGTTCCACTCAGAACAGGCCTCGCCATGGTCTTTCAAAGAAGTTGAGGTCACGTGCTCAGCGTCATATCCAGAGGTTGTCTTCGGGAAATAGACGTATGAGTGCTGCCAGCATTGCTGCAGAGGTTGAAGGGATGGGAGGACAGCTTGTCAGTAATCAGACCATACGCCGAACACTGCTTAAAATTGGTCTGCATGGCTGTCATCCCAGAAGGAAGCCTCTTCTAGTGATGATGCACAAGAAAACCCGCAAACAGTTTGCTGAAGACATACAGACTAAGGACATGGATTATTGGAACCATGTCCTGTGGTCTGATGAGACCAAGATAAACTTATTTGGTTCAGATGGTGACAAGTGTGTGTGGCGGCAACCAGGTGAGGAGGACAAAGACAAGTGTGTCTTGTCTACAGTCAAGCATGGTGGTGGGAGTGTCATGGTCCGGGGCTGCATGAGTGCTGCCGGTGTTCTGCCGAGAAAGTTCCGCTCGGCAGATAAGGACCCCCCTCTACTGCGCAGGCGCTGAGCCGTAGGATCCGGCGGAAATAGCCGAAGATAAATAGGGGAAAATCAGCTGTACACGGCGCCTGTAAGAGGGCCCCTCGCGGGCTTGCTTCGCTCGCCACGCTTCGGGCACGGCCTCGCTTCGCTCGGCTCTTTTAGATTCCCCCTCTAGGTTCACTTGGATGGTGGGGAAGGAACCTGGACCCAGTGCGCAGGCGCCGTGTGCAGCTGATTGTAGATTTTGTCGTTAGGCTATCTCCGGCGGCTGCTAGTAGTTCGTACTGCACAGGCGCTGAACTTATCCGCCGAGGGAACTTTCTCAGCAAGACACCGGCACTGGGGGGCTACACTTCTTTGAGGGAACCAAGAATGCCAACATGTTATTGAAGCAGAGCATGATCCCCTCTCACTTCAGAGACTGGGCCGCAGGGCAGTATTCCAACATGATAACGACCCCAAACACACCTTCAAGATGACCACTGCCTTGCTAAAGAAGCTGAGGGTAAAGGTGATGGACTGGCCAAGCATGTCTCCAGACCTAAACCCTATTGATCATCTGTGGGACATCCTCAAATGGAAGGTGGAGGAGCGCAAGGTCTCTAACATCCACCAGCTCCGTGATGTTGTCATGGAGGAGGGGAAGAGGACTCCGGTGACAACCTGTGAAGCTCTGGTGACCTCCATGCCCAAGAGGATTAAGGCAGTGCTGGAAAATAATGGTGGCCACACAAAATATTGACACTTTGGACCCAATTTGGACATTTTCACTTAGGGGTGTACTGACTTTTGTTGCCAGCGGTTTAGACATTAATGGCTGTGTGTTGAGTTATTTTGAGGGGACAGCAAATTTACACTGTTATACAAGCTGTACACTCACTACTTTACATTGTAGCAAAGTGTCATTTCTTCAGTGTTGTCACATGAAAAGATAGAAGAAAAGACTTACAAAAATGTGAGAGAATATTAATATATATACATACATATACACACACATTATATTAACACATATATACATACACACACACATACACTTTTTGAAGCAGAGATCCTAGAGAACACAATGGCGATGCGGGACAAGGCAGGGGTGTCCTCTCTCCCCTCTCCTGTTCGTTCTGTCCCTGGAGCCCCTCCTAGCTACCATCCGGAGCAGTCCAGATTGCAAGGGGGTCCGGGTGGGACCAGAGGAGCACAAACTGGCAGCATTTGCCGATGATATACTCTTTTTTGTCTCAGCTCCTAGAGTAACCCTCCCCAACATATGGCGAATTCTAAGGCGGTATGGAGAAGTCTCCAATTTTAAAATCAACCCCGGTAAATCTGAAATCCTAAACATTAGTCTTATGAAGCAGGAGGAAGCTCACCTGACCTCCGTGTTTCCTTTCCCCTGGAGAAGGGAGATTAACTATTTAGGTATTAAGCTAGCCAACTCTATTAAAAAGTTGTTCCAAAGTAACTACATCCCACTACTAGATGAAGTCAGGCATGAGGCTGGGAGATTGAGGTCGAGACCGCTCTCCTGGTTTGGTCGCGTGAATGCGGTTAAAATGACGATCACCCCAAAGATTTTATACAAATTTCAGCTGCTTCCGATCCCCCTACCAAGGTATTTTTTAGGGGCTCTAGGGAAATTAATTACCCAGGCGGTCTGGGGTGGCAACAAACCTCGTATTTCTTATGCAACACTGAGTAGAGGTAAAAAAAAAGGTGGAATAGCGGCACCAGATTTCAATAGGTACTATATTGCTGTAGTGCTTTCACGGGCCATAGAATGGAGTAAGAAAGAGACTGATAAGCGGTGGGTGAAGATAGAATATTTCTTAAGTAATAATAATTTGGCACATTCACTATGGAACCCCCCAAAATTTAGGACATTTAGCACTGATATTTCTTTATTAACACAAAACACCTTCAAATTATGGGACAGAATCCATATTCAGCACAAATGGTTGCACAATTCACCTTTAATATACATGAAGAATAATTTATTTTTTGAACCAGGAACGAGTATAGTGGGGGGGGAGTGGTTAAAAGATGACACTCTTCAATTGAAAAATTTTATTAGTAGGGGGGAAATACGCACTTTCACGGAACTGAACCGAGAGACAGAACATTGGGTGATAGATTGGTGGAGGTATTTACAGCTTTCCCATTTCATAAGCAAATTACCAAAGCCCCTTAGGAGTATAGATGAGCTCAGACCTCTCGAGAAACTCTGTGTGACGGAGAACCCGGGAGGTGTTATAGGCCAAATTTACAGAGTACTTGGAGAGCCACAGGAGGGCAAGACGCCTCATTATATCATAAGGTGGGAGCAGGAACTGGGGTCACCATGCACTAGTAACACTTTGGGTAAAATCCTGAATTTGGTACACTATGCAGCACTAGATATTAGGAGAACGGAAATTCACTATAAAGTATTATCAAGATGGTATGCCACCCCGGATAGAGTTAGCAAGATGGATGGATCTAAGGGGAACTCCTGCTGGAGGGGTTGCCAGACTAAAGGCACAATGGCCCATATCTGGTGGGAATGCCCTATCATAAAGGTCTTTTGGAAAAAAATCTTATCCCTGTCAAAAGAATTCACGGGGAGGGAAATAGAGGAGGACCCTTGGGTCTGTCTCTTCCACGGTACCCAAGATACAGTAAAGAGTTATAAGACTTCCCTGACCCCGATAATACTAGACTCAGCCAAGAGACAGATTTCTCTAAACTGGCTGAACCCTTTAAGTCCCAAAACGCGAGACTGGCTATTTGATCTTAATGAAATCTACAACATAGAAAGCCTAGACCGAGGAGGAGTGGAACCAGATGAGGATCAGGAATGCAGGGGGAAATGGGCAGGTTGGCCTAATTTCAAAAAAACTTGGACCTACTTAAAGGAGATAATATAAAAAGGGCTTAAACCGAATTTACTGATAAGGGAGGCATGGCAGGCAAGACTACGCTCTCCTCTGAATCGCACCCCGTAGGGGAGGGGGGTGGGTAAGGGGGGCGGGATTGGGTGGGGGGTTAGGGTAAGGGGATGAGGGGCATGTCCGCAAGGCCGCCAGGTCTATCACCGGAATATGTTGATGAGTTGTTATTTCTTTTATTTTCCCTGTGAGGCATGGCCCCTCAGAGGAAAGTTTTTGTATTGTAAAACGATAAATAAAGAAATAAAAGATGGTGACAAGCGTGTGTGGTGGCAATCAGGTGAGGAGGACAAAGACAAGTGTGTCCTGTCTACAGTCAAGCATGGTGGTGGGAGTGTCATGGTCTGGGGCTGCATGAGTGCTGCCGACACTGGGGAGCAACAGATCATTAAGGGAACCATGAATGCCAACATGTACTGTGACATACTGAAGCAGAGCATGATCCCCTCCCTTCAGAGACTGGACCACAGGGCAGTATTCCAACATGACCCCAAACACACCTCCAAGATGACCACTGCCTTGCTAAAGAAGCTGAGGGTAAAGGTGATGGACTGGCCAAGCATGTCTCCAGACCTAAACCCTATTGAGCATCTGTGGGGCATCCTCAAACGGAAGGTGGAGGAACGCAAGGTCTCGAACATCCACCAGCTCTGTGATCTCATCATGGAGGAGGGGAAGAGGACTCCAGTGGCAACCTGTGAAGCTCTGGTGAACTCCATGCCCAAGAGGATTAAGGCAGTGCTCGAAAATAATGGTGGCCACTCAAAATATTGACATTTTGGGCCCAAATTTGGACATTTTCATTTAGGGGTGTACTTACTTTTGTTGTCAGTGGTTTAGATATTAATGGCTGTGAGTTGAGTTATTTTTAGGGGACAGCAAATTTACACTGTTATACAAGCTGTACACTCACTACTTTACATTGTAGCAAAGTGTCATTTCTTCAGTGTTGTCACATGAAAAGATAGAATAATAAAATATTTACAAAAATGTGAGGGATGTACTCACTTTTGTGGGATACGGTGTATATTATATTGGCTATCAGAATGCCCGGTTCTACAATCAGTGTTGAAGTATGGCTTGCCTAAAGCTGGAGTCACAGATTAGCTCTGCATCCGATCTGCTACTTTTAGTTTAAAAAAAAAAACAAGGATATTCTTTTACTGGTACATCCATGGGTATTTGGGTTTCGAAGATATCCTGTTTCAAAAAACTATCAATGTTACCTGCAAGGTTGCCTGACTCTCTTCTTTGTTGCCTGTCTTGACCCTTGCCTGAACCTAACTACTCTCTCTTGGTTGTTGCCTGACTTGACCCCTGCCTGGACCTGAATACTTTATTGTTTACCGTCTGCCTTGACCTAATTACTCTCTTGATTTCTGCCTGTCTCAATACTTGCTTGTACCTAACTATTCTTTTATTTGAGGCCTGCCTGGACCCCTGCCTGGACCTGACTACTTTCTTGTTTGCCTCCCGTCTTGACCCCTGCCTAGAGCTGACTACTCTCATGTTTGCCTCCTGTCTTGACCCCTGCCCAGACTTAACTCCTTTCTCCATTGCCGCCTCCCTCGACCCCTGCCTGGACATGATTACTTTCTTGTTTGGTTCCTGTCTTGACCCCTGCGTAGACCCGACTACTCTTGTTTGCCTCCTGTCTTGACCCCTGCCTGGACCCTGACTACTTGCTTGTTTGCCTCCTTTCTTGACCCCAGCCTAGACTTGACTACTTTCTCCATTGCCGCCTGCCTCGACTCCTGCCTGGACCTGACTACTCTTTTGTTATCTGCTTGCTTTGACCCTTGCATGGACCATTTACTCTCTTGTTTGCTGCCCGTCTCGACCCCAGCCTGGACTTGACAGTTCTCTTGCGGATCACATAATGTAGAGTCATCACACTGTAGCATTCCTGTCCTTGCTCCCCCTTTGGTGGGGCAATCCTGAAGATGAGTTCCTGGCACCAGCTCATCACTACCATCAAGAGCTTTGGTGAGGCCCAGTTGCTGCCTAGAACCTGTGCCTTGGGTTAGCCCACATTACCCACAGAAGATGTTGCCGTAACAGCTAGGCACGTGAACTCTGGTATATGGGGATGCCGCCCTTCCAACAAAACACAGGTGCATAGCCTGTACATTGAGCTTAATACGAACAGAATGCAGACTCATGCTCCCAGTGCACAATAGGTCTGCTGTTTGGATGGGTGTTTTATTCAGCACAGTGTACATCCAGCATCATACAAACATATTGACGCGTATAACCCCTTTATCCTGTATTACTGAATGTTGTGTCTAGACAATGTCTCCTCTACAGTAACAAGATTTGAATATGAAATGCACACACATTTTGGTCAGGATCATACCTGCCCTGCACGTTAAAGTGCATTTAGTTAAGGCAGTACTTTCATTTGAATGGGCTGCCAATGCATCTCAGTGCTCAGGAAACCCCGACTGACCCTTTTTATTATGAACGCAACGCACGGTAGGGTGTTATTTGTGCATTGCAGCACACTGCAAAGTAGAGGTGTTGCTTTAATACATTGAGATGCCTTTTAAAACAAATGTCACCACCGTGCACTAATGAGTCCATGGTGTGGGAATGCAAAGGTGCGCTCCCGGCCTTTAAGAGTTCCATAGAGTTCAAATGTAACTTTAAAGTAACAATGTGGCCATTCCGAGGTTTACATACATTAAACAGATGGTAATGACCCTTTGACTAGTTAACGTTTAACCAGAGATTGTATTAATCTTAGAATGTCATCATGTGGGCACGAAGGGGAAAGCGAGGGGGTTTTGCAGTTTTTGGTTATATATAGTTTTTAGCTTGCTGTGGAGCGTAATGAAACTATTGCATGTGTGCGTTCTGTATACTACTTCTGATTGTTGTTTGACCTCCTCGGAATGCTGAAGTAAAGTGACCCTGTCAGGAAAAATTAATTTCTCTCTGATCCTGAGAAATTGTTTCCAAAGTCTTCTGGGGAAAGCCAGTACAGCTTTTTTGAGAAGTTTTGAGAATGACACAAATATTAAATTTTCACAAAGTCTGCTACCTCAGTGTTTTTAGATCTTTATGTCAGATGTTACTATGGGATACTGAAGTATAATTACAAGCATTTAATAAGTGTCAAAGGCTTTTATTGACAATTACATGAAGTTTACGCAAAGAGTCAATATTTGCAGTGGTAACCCTTCTTTTTTTAAGACCTCTGCAATTCGTCCTGGCATGCTGTCACTCAACTTCTGGGCCACATCCACCCATGCATAATCAATGCTTGGAGTTTGTCAGAAATTGTGTGTGTGTGTGTGTGTGTGTGTGTGTGTGTGTGTGTGTGTGTGTGGGGGGGGGGGGTTCACCTCCTCTTGAGGATTGACTACGAGTTCTCAATGGGATTAAGATCTGGGGAGTTTCCTGGCCATGGTCCCAAAATGTTGATGTTTTGTTCCTCAAGCCACTTTTGCCTTATGGCCAGGTGCTCCATCATGCTGAAAAAGGCGTTGTCTATCACCAAACTGTTCTTGGATGGTTGGGAGAAGTTGCTCTTGGATGATGTTCTTGTACCATTCTTTATTCATGGCTGTGTAAATAGGCAAAATTGTGAATGAACCCGCTCCCTTACCTGACAAGCAACCCCACAAATGAATGGTCTCAGGATGCTTTACTGTTGGCATGACACAGGACTGATGGCATAGCTTAACTTTTCATCTCCAGACAAGGTTTTTTCCAGATGCCCCAAAACAATTGGAAAGGGTATTCTTCAGAGTAAATTACTTTACCCCAGTCCTCAGCAGTCCAATCCCTGGACCTTTTGCAGAATATCAGTCTGTCCCTGATGTTTTTCCTGGAGAGAAGTGGTTTCTTTGCTGCCCTTCTTGACACCAGGCTGTCCTCCAAAAGTCTTCTCCTCACTGTGCGTGCCGATGCACTTACACCTGCTTGCTGCCATTCCTGAGCAAGCTCTGCACTGGTGGTGCTCCCGATCCTGCAGCTGAATCAACTGTGGGAGGCTTTCCTGTCGCTTGCTGGACTTTCTTGGGCGCCCCCGAAGCCTTCTTCACAAATGCAGTGGAAATGTTTTTTTTATGGGATGAAGTTCATTTTCATGGCAAAGTGGGACTTTGCAATTAATTGCAATTCATCTGCTCAATCTTCATAACATTCTGGAGTATGTGCAAATTGCCATCATAACAACTGAGGCAGCAGGCTTTGTGAAAATTAACATTTGTGTCATTCTCAAAACTTTTGGCCACGGCTGAACTTCCAGGATTATAAATCTTTTGGGTATCCCTCAGCGCTCACTGGTTCCTCACTCTAAATTGAATCACAAGAGGAGAAGTCGGCACTTGGGATGGCATCCAACAATGATTATCCTTTATTGCTAAAGACATGTATAACAGCTGTAAAACAGCCAACGCGTCTTGGCTGCCAGGCCTTAGTCATGGCTAAAGCCTGACGGACTGCAGCATCTTGTCACATGACCATATAATGTACTGTACATACTTGCTCCTATGCTCCTGTGTGTGTGCCAATGCAGACTTACATTTGACTGTGCATGCTCCAGATGTGCACAGGGCAGCTGCAAATCTTCAGTACGTACTCTCTAAACCATCTATTCTTAACTAAGGTTCAGTAGAACCTTATGGTTCCTCAGAGGTTGCTAGGGGTTCTTTAAGCTGTGGTTGATTGACTTTTCATTTGATGGTGCCTGCATAATTCCACAGTCAACACCACTTGGCAGAGCCACTAGCATGACTCCAATGACTTTTTTTAGCTGTCTGTACGGGTAGTTTTCTGACCACCACTATAATAGGACATTATTCCCATTGACCACCACCATATGGGGGAATTTTTCCCATTGACCCCCACTATAAGTAGCCATTCTTCCCATTGTCCACCACCAGATGGAGGCATTTTCTCTATTGACCACAAACGTATGGTGCATTTAGCAGGGGTTCCTTGAGTTCTGGGAATTTTTTTAAGGGTTACTCTTGGCTTAAAAGGTTGAGAAATGCTGATTTAAACACAACAAAAGTAGAGAACCTCCAGTAGTCAATGATAGCTGAAAATCTTCAGTGCATACTCTCTAAAACATCCATTCTTAACCAGGGTTTCTGTAGAGTTCCTCTGGAGGTTGCTAAGGGGTTCTTTGAGCTGTGGCTGATTGACATTCCATTTGATGATACCGGCATAGTTCTGGGGTCAACACCACTTGGCAGAGTCACTAGCATGACACCAATAATTTTTTTTTAGCTCTCTAAAAGGGTGGTATTATGACCACCGCTATAAGGGGACATTCTTACCATTGACCACCACCATATGGGGGCATTCTTTACATTGACCACCACATGGGGGTATTCTTCCTATTGACCGCCGCCATAAGGAGAGATTCTTCCCACTGACCACATACGTAGGGGGCATTCTTCCCATTGATCCCCATGGAAATGGTTTAAGCAGGGATTCCTTGGGACCTGGTAATTATTTTAAGGGTTCCTCTTGGGTAAAAAGGGTGGGAAAAGCTGGTCTAAACACAACAATAGAGAACCTCCAGTAGTCAGTGATAGCTGAAAATCTTCAGTGCATACTCTCTAAACCACCCATTCTTAACCAGGGTTTCTGTAGAACCCTAGAGTTCCTCTGGAGGTTGCTAAGGGGTTCTTTGAGCCGTGGCTGATTGCTCCTCCATTTAATGATGCCTGCATAATTCTGGGGTCAACACCATTTGACAGAGCCACTATCATGACACCAATAATTTTTTTTTAACTGTCTAAAAGGGTGGTATTATGACCACCACTATAAGGGGGCATTCTTCCCATTGACCACCACCATATGGGGGCATTCTTTGCATTGACCATTGACCACCGCCATATGACCCACTGTCCCACATGGAGATGGCTTTAGCAGGGGTTCCCTTGAACCTGTTAATTATTTCAAGGGTTCTTCTCGGGTAAAACAGTTAGGAAAAGCTGTTCTAAACATAACAAAAATAGAGAACCTCCAGTATTGAGTGCTATCCTTGACTAGTTGAGTCTAGTCCATTCCTGCTGAAAAGTTCTCTTATGACATTACAGATGTGTTGGCCATAGCTCTGCATTTCCCTTCCATCCTACATTCCTCCACAGCTCTCCAGATACATGATGGAATTTCGTCTCTCAGCTTTTTTTTTTTATGAAACACACGGTTTACATTATGTATGTTTGTATTGTCTCGTTGTTTACTGAGCATGTCATTGTAGTTGTCAGCAAAATATTAATGACATTTTTTTCACATAAGGAGTTGATAGTCCATATTTTATATTGAAAATGACAGAAGTACATTAGGACCAGTCATAAGACAAGAGGTAAAAAATAATATGAGCAAGAGGTTATCACTCACTGCCAGAATGGTGTGAGGGGGGGGTGATAGTACTCTTTAAAATGAAGGAAAAGCTCCTCCATTTTTCTTTTTGAAGGATGATTATTACAGTTCATGTCCGAACTGTAAATTAACTATTTGGAATGAGGACGTGATATTACCCCGGGAATGTGCTCTACGCACACAGTATAATGACAGAAATAATTTTGCCTTAAAGCGGAACTAAATGGTCCTCCCCAAATTGTTAACATAAGGTTGGAAGAGCACAATTGTCTACAATGCAATAAAAAAGTTAACCTTAAAAAAAAAAAAAAAAAAAAAAAAAACAATTGTCTACAAAGTCTATGTTCTAACAGTACCCTTCACCGGAGACACCAGAACTCCATCACTGGGTGGGATGAGCGTCCACATACAATATTTGGTCATATAGTATATCTACTGGTGGTAACTGAATTAGGAGAATTACTTATTTTCTATGACTCGTGTTTTTCAAGTGTATTGTTTATGATCTGTGGACAATTCTGCAATTCAGGAATCCAGAAAAGTATGGTTTGGGAATTGTAGGAATTTCTGACTGAACAGATCTCTATTCAGTAGAACCAAATAAATCAGCAGTTTACCTCTCACAATTTATGAGCTAATTCACTCATGTTAAAGCAGATCTTCCACCTCGGTGACACATTCCATTTATTCAAGGTTCCCTAAAATGCTGCATAAAAGTACCTGTGGGGGGGGGGGGGGGGGGATAAAATAGATAATATTCTCAGCTTTCCCCCAGTTTCCATAGTGTAGGGGTTTCCATAGTGTAGGGCTCCTGTGAGAAGATGCTGCAGGTCAGTGCAGGATTGCCTTCTCGTGAGTTATGGACTCATGCCTAGGCACTGTGGGAGGAAGTCAGGGAAAGTCTAACCATCTCATTACAGGTATGTCGTTTTTTAGGGAAGTAAGCAACTTGAATACCACCACTGAGATGGGAAGTCCGCTTTATTAATAACTCTATGTAGCAAGGTCTCTGGCCTTGTCCAGTCTAATGAGAACTTTCCAGGCCAAAGATAGCTGACATCCTTCTGTATATGGTGGGTTGTGAGGGATAGTGGGTGCAAGGTCAACAAAGTTATTGGGCACCAGACATTTCTTGGATGTAAAAGAGGTTGTATTTCTCTTAACAGTCCTTTTTGTATTTTTGGGGGAAAGAGGGTTAGGGCCAGGGCACCCTTAAGTAGCTGTAGATTCAATTAGCAGACTCCGAGACAGACTTCAATAGGAGGACAGCCGTGCAGGGAAAGGCCCTAGCAAGGCACCACATCTGCACATGCAGGAATGCTGTCTCCTATGGCAACAGTCTTTAACAGTTCCTTCAGCTTCACTACAACTGCTTCTTGTAGTTCTTCAATACTGAACTCCTGGTCTCTCACTAGACCATCTGATGCACTGACTCTGAATCCTTCGAGCCCCTCCAATCTTTGCGGTGGTATCTCCCTCAAGCATCACCCATGCTTCCCTGCTGGGTCCCTAGCTTGGCACTCCAGATACTTCTCAAGCTTCACCCCTGCTGACCCGCTCGGTCTCTGGCTTAACTCACAAGGGTGCTCTGCAAGCGTTACCTCCGCTGGTTGGGTCCCTGACTTGATCACCTCCTGAAGTTTCCCGATTCTCCACCATATCCATTTGGTGAGAATGCTGCGCCGGTACTTGCTTCAGTTACACACTGTAGTCCCTGGTAATAAAGGTGGTTGGTCCCTTTGTGGCGACTGATTCCCTTCTAACTCCGACCACTGACAGGCTCTCCGGCCAGCATAACCTTTCCTTCTGGTTGGACTGCAAGCCACAATCCCAACCCTGCGCTGCTCTCTTACTTCTGGACAGGCCCTCACACAGCCTAGCAGCCAGATTCCCCGGGATAGGACCAATCTCCAGCCTAGCAGCCCGGGGCACACCTCACACGTACACCTAGACAGTCATCCACGTGGCACAGAACCTAGATCATCTGACTCCACCCGAATATATAGGCTCTCCCAGCAGGCCAAGGGATTCAATAAAACCCCTGCCCATTGGCTAAGATACCCCATATACCCATAACCTGACCTTGAGTTGTCCTTCTCATATCTAATACCACCAAGTGCCTGGCCACCTAGTGGTAGAAGAGAAAAGTACAACCAGGCCAAACTTAGGGAGAAATCAATGGATCAATGGAAATCAATGGATCTGTAACAATTGACCAGGGTAACTACTCCTGGCAAGTAAATTTGTGAGGAGCATCCCTGACTAAACCCCAGGGTGCTACATCTATTTATTGCATGGTTGAGGAAAGTGGAAAAATAACACTGAACCCATAAGGTTATCTTATTGGTATTGCTTTCTTAATGTATTGACCTTGATGTAAGTAATCTGGACAGGCGGATTCTACACCCCTGAGGACCTCCATGGCCTCCTTGGATTGTAGTGTTATGTAGCAAAAATGTACATTAAAGAGCCACATCACTACTAAAGGGTCCAGATACAACTTTATTTTAATAACACTCAAGGGAATAATCAAAAGACTATCCGTCATGTTTTTGAGGTCCAAAAACTCCCCCCTTCAACAGGACTTGAGATTGAAAGCAATGTAACTGGACTAGAAGTGAAGTGGACCTTTAATAGTTTTTCTTCCAGTGCGAATTCAAGCACAGGCTTTGTCAGAAGCTGGTTTCTACTAGGGTTCCATGATGCTTATGCTCCTCCAGAGGTTGCCTGGGGTTCTATGAGCTGTGGCTGAATGACCTCCAATTTATGGTGCCTGCATTGTTATGGGGCCAACGTCACTTGGCAAAGCCAGCAGTAGTACAACTGTTATCTTTATAACGGTCTGAATGGGTGGCATTCTGATCATTCTTTCTACTGACCATCAATAGGCTGGAGATGAGGGCCACAAGAACTGAATACATCCATTAGAAGGTTTAACCACTTAAAACCCAGGCCTCTTTTTCAGAATCGGTGTTTACAAGTTAAAAACAAGTTTTTTTGTTGGAAAATGACTTAGAACCCCCAAACATTATACATTTTTTTTCTAACACCCTAGAGAATAAAATGGCGGTCATTGCAATACTTTTTGTCACAACGTATTTGCGCAGCAGTCTTACAAAGCGCACTTTTTTTGGAAAAAAATCACTTTTTTGAATAAAAAAAAATAAGACAACAGTAAAGTTAGCCCAATTTTTTTTTTATATTGTGAAAGATAATGTTACGCCGAGTAAATTGATACCCAACATGTCACGCTTCAAAATTGCGCCCGCTCGTGGAATGGCGTCAAACTTTTACCCTTATGAATCTCCATAGGCGACGTTTAAAAAATTCTACAGTTTGCATGTTTTGAGTTACAGAGGAGGTCTAGAGCTAGAATTATTGCTTTCGCTCTAACAATTGCGGTGATACCTCACATGTGTGGTTTGACCACCGTTTTCATATGCGGGCGCTACTCACGTATGCATTTGCTTCTGCGCGCGACCTCGTTAGGACGGGGCGCTTAAAAAAAAAAATATTTTACTTGATTTTATTTATTTTTTCACTGTTTTTTTTTTTTTTTAAAATGGGGTCACTTTTATTCCTATTACAAGGAATGTAAACATCCCTTGTAATAAAAAAAAGCATGACAGGACCTCTTAAATATGAGATCTGGGGTCAAAAAGTCCTCAGATCTGATATTTGGACTTAAATGCAAAAAAAAAAAAATTTGTCATTTGAAAAAATGACAACAGAAAAATGTGCCTTTAAGATGTATGGGTGGAAGTGACGTTTTGACAAGAAGAAAATACGTTTTTTTTGCGGACAATTTATCGGGGAAATGGCTGTTGTCGGTGCTTTAATCATCCCGGCACCATGGTTGTTATGGTGTCAGGATGATTGAAGAGCATTATTTCTATTAATACATTGTAATATAAGATGAAATCATTCAACTCACCATAATGCATTATCAGTGGGAACCCCGAGCGTGTCACTTGCCACCGTCGCCTGCCACATTTTGGGGATTGTCACTTGCCTGCCACCAGATGCAGATTGACACCTGCCACATGTTGCGGATTCTCACTTGCTACGTCAGCTGCCACTAGATGCGGATTGTCACTTGCCACACCTTGTGGATTGTGACTTGCCACGTCACCTGCCACACATTGCGGATTGTGACTTGCCACGTCATCTGCCACTAGATGCGGATTGTCACGTCTTCTGCCACTAGATGCAGATTGTCACTTGCCACGTCATATGCCACACATTGCGGATTGTCACTTGCCACGTCATCCACCACTAGATGCGGATTGTCACGTCATCTGCCACTAGATGCGGATTGTCACTTGCCACTTCATCTGCCACTAGATGCGGATTGTCACTTGCCACTTCATCTGCCACTAGATGCGGATTGTCACATGCCAGGTAAGGTGGTGTTTTGCTTGTCTCTTGTTTCTTTGTCCCAGAGACAGGCAGCAGAGAGATAATGTAATCTCCCTGCTGCCCACGCTACCTGCACAGTGAGGGCGGAAGTTACTGCAGAGATGTGGGGGCGGTGAGAGATGATGTCATCTCTCTGCTCCCCTGCCCGTCGGCTCGCTGATTGGCCAGCCGCCCCCACACACACACCTAGCCTGCCTCAGTCTCACCCGCCCATCCACACATGGAGCCACCTGGCAGCCCGGCCAATCCGCTCTCTCACCCGCCTGCCTGCCCGCCCTCAAACGGAGCTGCCCGGCCCTCCCACAGAGCCGCCCGCTCTTACCCGCCCGCGGCGGAGCCGCCCGCTCTCGGAGCCGCCCGCGGACCTCACCCGCCCGGCCTGCAACAGATTTCTCGGAGGTGGCAATTGCCCCGTTGCCCCCCCCCTGGATCCACCCCTGAATACAGCAGCCTTTCTTAACCTTTTTTGACCTAGAGGAACCCCTAAATAATGTTTTAGGTCTCAGGGAACCCTTACTAAAACCAATGCGTCAGGGGTTAATGGTAAAATGCCTCTAACATTGGTGGTCATTTGTAGATGTGTGTTGTAGGATTGCTGTAGCTGCTGCATTGGCACCCGACCTGTAATGTCCCTGAGGAAGGAGGAGTTTTAGAGCCCTGAAGTAATGTTGGCTACCCACCTTTGTATGATGTCTATTAAACCTTCTACTGGATGTATACAGTTCTTGTGGTCCTCTCTTCAGCCTATTGGTGGTCAGTAGAAAGAAGGATTAGAATGCCACCCATTCAGACAGCTAAAAAGATAACTATCGTCCTCCTAGTGGCTTTGCCAAGTGATGTTGTCCCCCATAACTATGCAGGCACCATAAATGGGAGGTCAGTCAGCCACAGCTCAAAGAACCCAACGCAACCTCTGGAGGAACATCGACTTTACGGAACCCTGGTTGAGAATGGCTGCATAACGCTATTCATGTCATGGTATTAAAGATAAACTGCTTCATGAAATGCTTTGGCACAGCCAACAATCCTATAATTTAATGTTCATCTAAAGACTACCTGCATCTAAAATTATGGAAGAGCCCTGGGGCCATCCTAAAAAAAAACTTTTAAACACAATTTTGAGTTTCAAAGTCATAATTCTGAGATTAACAAATCTTAACATGTCCCAAACTTGTAAAAACACAATTCTTAGTTACAGTAGAAACTCGGAAATCTGACTTTTAATCCCGAGAATTCAGACGGAAATTTAACCTTTAACCCCTAAAGGACCGCCCCACACAGACATACTGCGGCAGGGCGGCTCTCCTGTGCGAAATCACATACCTGTACGTGATTTCGTGCACTGGGTCTGGGGCCCCTCGCGACAAGCTCCGATCGGACACAGCGGAAGCCAGTCAGTCCGCTGGGACCCCGCCGACCGTTCTCCAGAGAGGCAGACCGCCGTTCTGTGAGAGAGGAAGATGGAGATCTTGTGTTTCTGCTAAGCAGAAACACGGATCTCTGTCCCCCCCCTTTCAAAGCACCTCCCCCACAGTTAGAAAGCACTCCAAGGGAACACATTTAACCCATTGATCGCCCCTGATGGTAACCCCTTCCCTGCCAGTGTCATTAGTACAGTGACAGTGCTTTTTTTTTTTTTAGCACCGATCACTGTAATAATGTCACTGGTCCCCAAAAAGTGTCATTTAGTGTCTGATTTGTCCACCACGATGTCGCAGTCCCACTAAAAATCACTGATCACCACCATTACTAGTAAAAATAAATAAATACATAAATAAAAATGCCATAAAACCTATCACATAGTTTGTAGACATGATAACTTTTGTGCAAACCAATTTATATACGCTTATTGGGATTTTGTTTTTTTATTTTTACCAAAAATATGTAGCAGAACACATATTGGCCTTAATTGAGGAATAAATTAGAATTTTTAAATTTTTTTATTGGGTATGTTTTATAGCATAAAGTAAAAAATATTGTTTTTTTTCAGAATTGTCTCTCTTTTTTTGTTTATAGCACAAAAAATAAAAAATACAGAGGTGATCAAATACCACCAAAAGAAAGCTCTATTTATGGGGACTGCGCAATTGTCAGTTAAAGTAACGCAGTGCCGCATCGCAAAAATAATGGCCTGGTCATGAAGGGGGGTGGGGGGGGGTAAACCTTCCGGGGGCTGAAGATGTTATTCTCAGAATTCTGTCTTTTAGTCTCAGAATTCTGACTTTTAGGCCTGGTTCACACTTATGCATTTTTTAGTGCATTTTCAGTTTTGCAGAAACACACTACAGTCCATGTAAGATGGTTTCCTATGGGTCACGTTCACATCTGTGCATTTTATGGAAAGGCCCAGGGACTTTTTTCTGTTTTTTGATTCCATAGGCTTCAATGGATCAAAAACATGTATTGAAAATTGCAAAATGCACTTGGAACATGCAAACCGCAATCTGCATAGGTGTGATTCAGGCCTTAACCACTTCCTGTCCGGCCTATAGCAGATTGATGGCCGGGAAGTGGTTCTGTTATCCTATCTGGGCGTCAAATGACGTCCAGCATTGCCGATCGTGGTAAGGAGCCTCTGACAGAGGCTTCTTACCATGTGATCATCTGTGACCAATCACAGCTGATCATCACGTGAATCATGAAGTGCTGGTGAATGGCATTCCTCGGTTGGTTCGCGCTGACAGGGAGAGCCGGTAGGCGGCTCTCCCTGTCAGAGGGGGGTCTGATAATCAGCACAGCCCCAATCAGATGTGCCCATGAGATACCAATCAGTGCTCAACAGCTGCCAGTCAGTGCCCCCTGAATAAAGACTCTCAGTGCCCACCACAGTGCCAATCAGTGCCCACAACAGTGCCAATTTAGAGCCCACCACAGTGCCAGTGCCCAACACAGTGCCAATCAGTACCCAGCAATAACACCAGTCAGTACCGCATCATCAGTGCTGCCCATCAGTGCCATCTATTAGTGTCCATCAGTGATGCCTATCAGTGCCAATCAGTGCCGCCGGTCAGTGCCCATCAGTGCCGCCGGTCAGTGCCCATCAGTGCCGCCGGTCAGTGCCGCCTGTCAGTGCCCATCAGTGTCGCCTGTCAGTGCCCATCAGTGCCGTCTGTCATTGCCCATCAGTGCCACCTATTAGCGCTGCCTATAGGTGCTCATCAGTGCCGCCTATTAGTGCCCATCAGTGCCAACTCATCAGTGCTGCCTTATCAGTGCCCAATGCCCATAAGTGCTGCCTCATCAGCGCCCGTCAGTGAAGGAGAAAACTAAATTTCATGACAGAAACTAAGAAAAACATATTTTTTCTAAAATTTCGGTCTTTTTTAGTTTGTTTATCAAAAAATAAAAACCCCAGAGGTGAGCAAATACCACCAAAAGAAAGCTCAATTTGTGGGAAGAAAATTATAAAAATTTGGGTACAGTGTTGCATGACCGCGCAATTATCACTCAAAGTGCGTCATCGCTGAACGATGAAAATGATCCTGGGCAGGAAGGGGCGAAAGTGCCCGGTATTGAAGTGGTTAAGGGGTTGTAAAGGCAGAAGGTGGATTCTATGCATCCCCCCATAGAGAGCTTCTGGTTGAGGGGGCACTCGATAGGAGGGAGGGGCCAAGAGCAGCAAAGAGGGACCCGAGAAGAGGAGGATCCGGGCTGCTCTGTGCAAAAACATTACACAGAGCAGGTAAGTACAGTGGAACCTCGGTTTGCGAGTAACGCGTTTAACGAGCATTTCGAAAAACGAGCACTGTATTTCTAAAAATCCTTATTCGATTTGCGAGTGTTGTCTCGCAAAACGAGCAGGATTCAGGCCAAAAGCGGTGTGCAGTACCGCTTTTGGCCTGAGGTGGGGGGTGCCGGAGCCGAACAGCGCCGATCATCGACGTTCGGAAATGCACGAAAAGGCCCGAGGACAGTTCGGCTAACCTTGGCAAACCTTGGAAAGGCTCGTGAACGGAGTCTTTCCGAGGTTTGCCGAGGTCAGCCGATATGCGCTCGGCCCTTTTCGGCCGTTTTCAAGGCTCTCCGGCACCCCCCTGCCTCTGGCCGCATGCGGTATTGCATCCCATTGAAGTCAATGCGGAACAAATTTCCATTGACTTCAATGGGAAAACTCGTTTTGATATGCGAGTACTTTGGATTACGAGCATACTCCTGGGACGGAAAAAACTCCTGTCACTGGCTCCTGTTGGGGACATAGGTTTAACATGGTCTGCCTAGCCAGAAGGCCTGGCAGACCACCGTTCTTCTTGGACAGCCGAGGCCATCCCCCAATACTATCTCAGGGGAACTCTCCCGAAGAGAGACCCCCTCAGAGGCAGGGGAGGAAGGAACCAGAAGGCCACACATCCTCTCCTTAGACGTCAGGGTAAGCCCGAGGACTCACACCCTTCATCCAGTGAAAAAACACACACAAAAGGTTGAAAGTGACAAACGTGGGGAGAAAAATAAATAGTAAAAATAATAAGGTGGCCAGGCCCAAATTGTGCATTGGCCTAGGCCCTGAGGCATTTTGATATTTGAATAACTAAATAAGTAAATGTCACAAGCTGACTGTCAGCTTTCACATGAAAGCAACCCATGGACAGGGCTGGTGCTACCACTAGGCAAACTAGGCAGCTGCCTAGGGTGCACTGCTGCCTAGGGCGCCTGGCCATTGGTGTTCCTACTCTTTTCTCTCTGCAGCAAGCAACTAAGTCTCAGCATCAGCAGGCAGCCACCGCTCCGTTCGCACAAAGTGTCAGAGGCGCAGCGGCGGTGGAAGACGTCCAGACTCCCTAATAAATGGAAGCAAGCAAACATTCATTGATGGGCACTGGTAGGCTGCATTGATGGGCACTGGTGGGCTGCATTGATGGGCGCTGGTAGGTTGCATTGATGGGCGCTGGTAGGCTGCATTGATGGGTGCTGGTAGGCTGCATTAATGGGTGCTGGTAGGCTGCATTGATGGGTGCTGGTAGGCTGCATTGGTGGGCGCTGGTGAGGCTGCATTTGATGGGCGCTGGTGAGGCTGCATTTGATGGGCGCTGGTGAGGCTGCATTTGATGGGCGCTGGTGAGGCTGCATTTGATGGGTGCTGGTGAGGCTGCATTTGATGGGTGCTTCATTAAAAAGGTGGGGTATACATGGGCAGGGCGAAGGGGGTGGAGTCAGGGGTGGAGCCAAGGGAGGGGCGGCAAAATGAGGTTTCGCCTGGGGTGTCAAAAATCCTTGCACCAGCCCTGCCCATGGACCTCCTCCCCCCAAAATAGGGGGTTTTATTTTTGTCATTTCTAATTTTCGTTTACCAATTATTGGTTCTGTTGATTGTGTGCCATTTACTGTTCTAGATAAGCTCAGTTCCTTAATTTTGGAAATGGTCTTTTCCACTTTAATATGTATCTTATCCTTGCTGTACTTTGAACTCTGTGCTTTGCTGAAGGATGCAATAAAACGTATAATTACAAAAAAAAGAAGAAGAAGAAGAAGAAGAAGAAGAAGAAGAAGAAGAAATAGCCCCCAAAAAAAGGAAGTGCAAAAAAATAAAAGGTACACCCAAATACTTAAATCTCCCCCAATAATTTATTTTGCACCATGTACACAGTGTGACAGGCTGAGACCCTACCACTGTGAAAATGGAGGAGAACACAGGATTGGCATTAAGGGTTAATGCGAGGTTCCGAACTATCGTTTCTGAGCAGAGAAACCTGTTCTTTGGTTTTCTCTGGATTCTGTTGTTCTGGATCAGAATTTTCAAACCTGCGTCCGGATTTTACCAGGTGTCTGCAACCTGTATGAGTTCACAGGTGTGCAGGGTCGTTATATACTCAAACCTGAGGACAGCTCAGAGCTACCAGTTTGGAGACTGCTCCCAGTGTGGGCGACAGGAGGTCTCACCCAGAGGTGCGAGAAGTCCAAGGCAGAAGTTCAGAGACAGTGGGTCTCACCCAGGGGTCAGAGGTGCCCTAGCCAGGAGCCAAGAGACAGGAGGTCTCACCCAGGGGTCAGAGGAGCCTCAGCCAAGAGTCCAGAGACAGAGGGTCTCATTCAGGCGTCAGAGGAGCCCCAACCAGGAGTCCGGAGACATAGGGTCTCACCCAGGGGTCAGAGGAGCCCCAACCAGGAGTAGGTGCCCCAGCCAGGAACCAAGAGACAGGAGGTCTCCCCCAGGAGTCCGGAGACATAGGGTCTCACCCAGGGGTCAGAGGAGCCCCAACCAGGAGTCCAGAGACATAGGGTCTTTCCCAGGGGTCAGAGGTGCCCCAGCCAGGAACCAAGAGACAGGAGGTCTCCCCCAGGAGTCAGAGGAGCCCCAGCCATGAGTCAAGAAACAAAGGGTTTCACCAAGGGGTCAGAGGAGCCCCAGCCAATGGTCCAGAGGCAAAGGGTCTCACTCAGGGAACAGAAGAGCCCCAGCCAGGAGTCCAGAGACAGAGAGTCTCACCTAGGGGTCAGAGGTGCCCCTGCCAGAAACCATGAGACAGGAGGTCTGACCCAGGGGTCAGAGGAGCCCCAGCCAGAAGTAAAGTAACAAAGGGTTTCACCAAGGGGTCAGAGGAGCCCCAGCCAGTGGTCCAGAGGCAAAGGGTCTCACCCAGGGAACAGAGGAGCCCCAGCCAGGAGTCCAGAGACAGAGAGTCTCACCTAGGGGTCAGAGGTGCCCCTGCCAGAAACCATGAGACAGGAGGTCTCACCCAGGGGTCAGAGGAGCCCCAGCCAGAAGTAAAGTAACAAAGGGTTTCACCAAGGGGTCAGAGGAGCCCCAGCCAGTGGTCCAGAGACAAAGGCTCTCACCCAGGGAACAGAGGAGCCTCAGCAAGGAGTCCAGAGACAGAGGGTCTCACCTAGGGGTCAGAGGTGCCCCTGCCAAAAACCATGAGACAGGAGGTCTCACCCAGGGGTCAGAGGAGCCCCAGCCTAAAGTAAAGTAACAAAGGGTTTCACCAAGGGGTCAGAGGACCCCCAGCCAGTGGTCCAGAGACAAAGGCTCTCACCCAGGGAACAGAGGAGCCTCAGTAAGGAGTCCAGAGACAGAGGGTCTCACCTAGGGGGTCAGAGGTGCCCCAGCCAGGAGCCAAGAGGTCTCACCTAGGGGTCAGAGGAGCTCCAACCAGAAATCAAGAGACAGAAGGTCTTACCCAGAGCTCAGAGGTGCCCCAGCCAGAAGCCAAGAGACAGTAGGTCTCACTCAGTTGTCAGAGGAGTCCCAGCCAGAGCCAAGAGACAGGAGATCTCACCCAGGGGTCAGAGGAGCCCCAACCAGAGCCAAGAGACAGGAGATCTCACCCAGGGGTCAGAGGAGCCCCAACCAGGAGTCAAGAGACAGAGGGTCTCACCCATGGGTCAGAGGTGCCCCAGTCAGTAGCCAAGAGACTCATTGGAAAAGCACCTGCCACATGAATATAATCTCCCCAATACTACAACACACATGAATGCACAAGTGGGGGGCAGCCTATGAAAATGTAAAGTACGCTACGCATGTTACATATTGTCGCACACACTGGAGAGAGAGAAACCATTCTAGGCCCATCATTCATCTTCAGGCCAAAAATGACTATTTAAAATTTTTTAAAAAAAGGCTCTGGCAGTGAAAAGGTTAAAATTCGATTGCCTATGATTTTACATTTATCCAGCAGCCCACTTATAGAGAAATCTCTCCCACCAGTAAAAGGTTACAACATTTGTTATCTTAGGATTTATACCAAATGAACACAAATTAGGAGCGCCGCCCATGTGCAGCCAGTTAAAGGTGTCAGAAATGAGGCTCTTTTGAATCTGCCATTTATAAAGCCATAAAGCGGAGTTAAAGATTAGTGAATGTTCCCTTCTGTCTGGCAGAGGAACCTTGAAGACGCTAATTACAGACTCATTGCCATGACCTTTACTTTAATTAGTCACATCGCGGTTACAGTTCTTGGTAAAGGATGTGAGAGTCAGGAAGCATCAGCTTAATGAATCAGTTCCAAGGACGGCGGGCTTATGGCGTGTAATGACGCATTAGTGTAAAGCAGTGGTCCCCGGCTGCGGCCAAATGTGGCCCCTTTGACCGGCCCTTGGGGCATCACTCTTCCTACTGACACCATTGAAGGGAAACTATTCCTTCCACTGTTACCAACAATGGGGAACTATTTATTGCAATGACAACAAAGATGGGGTACTATCAGGGGCGTAACTAGAAATAGCAGGGCCCCATAGCAAAATGTTGTATGGGGCCCCCCTGCAAACAGCCCCCCCCCACAGCTGCCCTAGTGTCAATGCAGCGTGACCTGTGCCACATATAGCGTGATCTGTGCCCAATGCAGCGTGACCTGTGCCCCATACAGCGTGACCTGTGCCCAATGCAGCGTGACCCGTGCCCCATACAAGTTGACTGTGCCCCATACAGTGTGACCTGTGCCCCATACAGCATGACCTGTGCCCCATACAGCGTGACCTGTGCCCCATACAGCATGACCTGTGCCTAATGCAGCATGACCTGTGCGTAATGCAGCGTGACCTGTGCCCTATACAGCGTAACCTGTGCCCAATGCAGCATGACCTGTGCCCAATGCAGCATGACCTGTGCCCCATACAGCGTGACCTGTGCCCCATACAGCGTGATCTGTGCCCAATGCAGCGTGAGCTGTGCCCAATGCAGCGTGACCTGGGCCCCATACAGCGTGACCTGTGCCCCGTACAGCGTGACCTGTGCCCCATGCAGCGTGACCTGTGCCCCATGCAGCGTGACCTGTGCCCCATACAGCGTGACCTGTGCCCCATACAGCGTGACCTGTGCCCCATACAGCGTGACCTGTGCCCCATACAATGTGACCTGTGCCCAATGCAGCGTGACCTGTGCCCCATGCAGCGTGACCTGTGCCCTATACAGCGTGACCTGTGCCCAATGCAGCGTGACCTGTGCCCCATACAGCGTGATCTGTGCCCCATACAGCGTGACCTGTGCCCCATACAACGTGACCTGTGCCCAATGCAGCGTGACCTGTGCCCCATACAACGTGACCTGTGCCCAATGCAGCGTGACCTGTGCCCCATACAGCGTGACCTGTGCCCCATGCAGCGTGACCTGTGCCCCATGCAGCGTGACCTGTGCCCAATGCAGTGTGACCTGTGCCCCATACAGCGTTGCCTGTGCCCAATACAGCCTGGTCTGCCTGTGCCCCATACAGTCTCACCTGTGCAGAGGAAGAAGCAAGCCACCCGGATCAGCAGAGAGCGGGTTTGCCCGCTGTAATAGCTTTCATTTGAAAGCTCATCGTCACATAGTCCCACCTCTTGGCCTGACGCCTTTGATGACATCACACGTCCCGCATTGGATTGGCGTTCTGTCTATCAAAGGCGCCGGGCTAAGAGGTGGAGCTATGTGACATGAGCCCCGGGAACACTGAAAGTTCTAATGAAAGCTATTACATCGGGCAATTCAGCTCTTGCCTCTTCCTCTGCACAGGTGAGGCTGTATGGGGCACAGGCAGATCAGGCTGTATTGGGCACAGGCAACGCTGTATTGGGCATGGGTCACACTGCATTGGGCACAGGTCACAGCTTGCCTCTTCCTCTCCTCTCTCTTCCCCTGGCTGGGAGACTGTGCCGGCGGTGCTCTCATCCTCACTGGGCCCCACTTGGCTGCGGGCCCCATAGCGCCCGCATGGGTCGCTATGGTGGTAGTTACGCCCCTGGGTACTATTTCCCCCACTGTACCAATGATGGGTCACTATTCCTTTCACTGACACCAATGATGGGGCACTATTCCTCCCACTGATACCAATGATGGGGCACTACTCCTCCCACTGACACCAATGATGGGACACTATTCCTCCCACTGTACCAACAATGGGACATTATTCCTCCCACCGGTATCAACGATGGGGCACTATTCCTCAAACCGATACCAATGATGCGGCACTATTCCTCCCACTGTACCAATGACGGGGCACTATTTCTTCCACTGTACCAACAATGGGGCACTATTCCTCCCACCAGTATCAACGATGGGGCACTATTCCTCCCACTCACACCAATGACGGGGAACTATTCCTCCCACTGGCACCAATGATGCGGCACTATTCCTCCCACTGTACCAATGATGGGGCACTATTTCTTCCACTGTACCACAATGGGGCACTATTCCTCCTGTCGGTATCAATTATGGGGCACTATTCCCCAAACTGATACCAATGATGGGGCACTATTCCTCCCACTGACACAAATGATGGGGCACTATTCTTTCCATTGACACCAATGATGGGGCACTATTCCTTCTACTGTACTAACAATGGGGCACTAAATCCAACGAATGTCCGCCGGGTAAAGTCTGCTGTAAGTCCGCTCGTGTGTACGCGGCATTAGACACAGTTGGCCAGAGAGGGATCACTTTGAGGTAGTTGGCCGGGGAGGATTGACTTTGACACTGTTGGCCAGAGAGGGATTATGTTGAAGCAGTTGGCCAGCGGGATCACTTTGATAAAGCGACCAGAGGGAGATCACTAATGCCACGTACACACGAGCGGACTTTACGGCAGACTTTGCCCGGCGTACTTTGACGGACTTTACGAATGAATGGACTTGCCTACACACAATCAACCAAAGTCCGACGGATTCATACGTGGTGACGTACGACCGGACTAAAATAAGGAAGTTCATAGCCAGCAGCCAATAGCTGCCCTAGTGTCGGTTTTCGTCCGTCGGACTAGCATAAAGACGAGCGGACTTTTCAACCGGACTCGAGTCCGTCGGATAGATTTGAAACATGTTTCAAATCCAAGTCCGTCAAACTTTTGGAGAAAAAAAAAAAGTCAGCTGGAGCCCACACACGATCGAATTGTCCGACGGACTGCGGTACGCCGGACCAAGTATGCCGAAAAGTCCGTTCGTGTGTACGCGGCATTAGATGCAATTAGTCAAGGAGGATTCCCTTTGATGTAGTTGGCCAAGGAGGGATAACTTTGATGCACTTGGCCAGAGAGGAATCACTTTGACACAGTTGGCCATAGAGCGATCACTTTGATGCACTTATCCAGAGGAGGATCACTTGGAGGCAGTTGGTCAGAGAGGGATCGCTTGGAGGCAGTTGGCCAGAGAGGGATCGCTTGGAGGCAGTTGGCCAGAGAGGGATCACTTGGAGGCAGTTGGTCAGAGAGGGATCACTTGGAGGCAGTTGGTCAGAGAGGGATCGCTTGGAGGCAGTTGGTCAGAGAGGGATCGCTTGGAGGCAGTTGGTCAGAGAGGGATCGCTTGGAGGCAGTTGGCCAGAGAGGGATCTCTTGGAGGCAGTTGGTCAGAGAGGGATCACTTTGACACTGCTAGCCAAAGATTAATGACTTTAAGGCAGTTGACTAAAGAGGGATCACTTTGATGCCATTGGCCAGCTTGGACATGTATTGCAATATATACGAACCAAGAATCCCTGTTTTTTTTTTGCAAAATTGTGAAATATGTAAAGCTGTAGAGCAGTGTGCAGAGGGTTAATTCAGACTCTTCAGTGTATTGCAGTGCAGTCCCGCCCCTTTAGCACCTCGCGTGTCATATATATGTAAACTATTTGGATTTGAGCACAGACACCTCTTCAATTCTATAGATAGAAAGATAGATAAAGATTTATAGGTAGCGAAGTCTATCCTGTAGCTGTGAAATATTGATAAATTTTATGACACATAACCAGCAAAGAAGATAAGATAAAGTAAAATGCCGTCCCTGACATGCAACTAGGTGTTGTGGGGGTAATGCGCTATCTATACGCTTTTTAACCCTTTGCTCCCTGCACATGGTTTATATTGACCTATGTGGCCTGTTATGGTACATCCGCATCTTGTCTAACTTCGGGGGCAGTAAAAATGCAGTGATCACCCAAAGTCCCAACCCCTCCGGTGGTTCAGAACAACCCTCTATTCTATCCAATCGTTATATTTAAAGTAGGGGAAAGGTGACCTGGAATGCAAAATTGTGACCTGCTTTCCCCCGGCAATATTTATGATTCTGTTTAGCCAGTCTTGTATAGTGCGTCATCTTTTGTGTCCGTGGAAGTAAGAGGGCACCATTATTGGTGTCAATGGCAAGAATAGTACCCCATCATTGGTGCTAGTGGCAGAAATAGTGCCCCATCACTGGCATTATTGATATAAGTAGGGGGAACAGTGCCCCATCATTGCTATCAGTGGGAGGAGTCTTGTCCTACCATTGGTATCATTTGGATAAATGGTGCCCCATCACTGGTATCACTGGGAGGGACAGTGCCCCATCATTGGTGTCATTGGCAAGAATAGTATCCCATCATTGGTGTCAGTGGCAGAAATAGTGCCTCATCACTGGCATCATTGATATAAGTGGGAGGAATCTTGTCTTATCATTAGTATCAGTAGGAGGAATAGTGCCCCATCATTGGTATCAGTGGGAGTAATAGTGCCTCATCATTGGTATCAGTGGGAGGAATAGTGTCCCATCATTGGTGTCAGTGGGAGGAATAGTGCCCCATCATTGGTATCAGTGGGAGTAATAGTGTCCCATCATTGGTATCAGTGGGAGTAATAGTGCCCCATCATTGGTGTCAGTGGGAGGAATAGTGCCCCATCATTGCTATCAGGGGACAGAATAGTGCCCCATTATTGGTATAAATGGGAGGAATTGTGCCCCATCACTGGTATCACTGGGATAAATAGTGCCCCATCACTGGTATCACTGGGAGGAATAGTGCCCCATCATTGGTGTCAGTGGCAGAAATAGTGCCTCATCACTGGCATCATTGGTCTCAGTAGGAGGAATAGTGCCCCATCATTGGTATCATTGGGCGAAATAGTGCCCCATCACTGGTATCACTGGGAGGAACAGTGCCCCATCATTGGTATCAGTGGGAGGAATAGTGCCCCATCATTGGTATCAGTAGGAGGAATAGTGCCCCATCATTGGTATCATTGGGCGAAATAGTGCCCCATCACTGGTATCACTGGGAGGAACAGTGCCCCATCATTGGTGTCAGTGGGAGGAATAGTGTCGAAAATTACAGGGGAAAGATTCCCACTGAAAAGAGACACAGGCGGACCATGCTGCTTGATAAGGGATACATTTTATTAGAAAAATATGTTTAATACAAAAAGAGCCAAGACCAGGTACCCACCACCAACACCAAGATCATATTAAAAATAGACAACCTTGTCTGTTTAAGAGCAGCTGCATGACGCTTCAACCATGCATGCGCAGACACCTATAGCAAGTCTATAGTTAATTGGAGTAGATAGTGTTTTATGGATCCTACTGATGGTTTCAGTGACATGCACCCTACATAGCAAAGTCTGTTCTGTCACTATATTTAATTAGAAACCCTTTTAACAGAAAACCCTGGTAAACGGTGGTTGATGGAGACAAGTTGCTGGTTCCACAGAGACGGCTTTAATTTATAGCAAGACAGCTGTCAGTGTGGAGAGATGATGATAGGCCACAGTTAGTATCCAATCGGAAGGCATAGATATGCAGTTTCTCAGAACGGAATGGCATGTATTCACAGGATCTAGCTGTTGGAGAAACAATCGCTCAATGATGCTATTATGAATCCGGCTAATACTGGCTGAGAGGTAAAAAACAGCAGGAGGCAAAAGTAAAAGAAGGCAGCTAAGAGGCCCATGGTTCGCTCACCCGACCATTCATGGAGCCATATAATCACAGTCCTGTACTATCTTTCTCCGGTCCGGGGGGCTGTATGTGCCATCCTGTATACTCCGTTTGTTAAGCGGGGTCCGTGTAGGGTGCCCGCGTGTCCCAGATTGCCCGGGATTATCCCGTAATACACATTTGTGTCCCATGTCCCTTCATTCCGGGACAATACAGCGTCCCGGAATGAAATAAGGACACACAGCCGCCGTAATAAATGATTGCCAAACTGGTTGCTAGAGCCGCCTCGCGTCTAGCAACCAGTGACGTCACTTTTGCAGAGTGCCTCGGTATCAGAGGGAGGCCGAGGGAACAAGGCCTTTACCCAGTGCTGCCCTGCGCTCTCTGAGTCCACCCGCCTCCTCTCCTCCCCCTGGCGCGGCAGCAGCAGAGAGAGCAGCATCGGTCATTTCTGACTCCTCCAGTGACCTCTCGGCGCTGTCGGCGACTCAGCGGGCAGCGGCATTCTGCAGTGCCAGTGCTGGCTAGCCTTAGATCCATGGCTCAGCTGTTCCCAGTCCCGACTCCCGCTGAGGCCCGCTCGCAGTGCATTGCAGCAGCCGGCGCGACATCTCCGACCTCCTCCCGCCCGACTGCCTGAGGTGGGCCCCCCACGCTGACCCGCTGCGAGACAGGAAAGTGCTGGGCAGCATCTGATGGGGCACAGTAGCGACAATTGATGGGCACAGTGGCAGCATTTGATGGGGCACAGTGGCGGCAATTGATGGGCACACTGGCAGCATTTGATGGGGCACAGTAGCGGCAATTGATGGGCACACTGGCATCTGATGGGGCACAGTAGCGACAATTGATGGGCACACTGGCAGCATCTGATGGGGCACAGTAGTGGCAATTGATGGGCACACTGGCAGCATTTGATGGGGCACAGTAGCGACAATTGATGGGCACATTGGCAGCAATTTATGGGTACAGTGGTTGCATTTGATGGCACAGTAGCTGCGTTTGATGGGCACAGTGGCTGCAATTGTCTTTTTTTTAGTTTGTTTGCACCCCCCCCCAAAAATTTTGAGAACCAGCCGCCACTGCTGTCCCCCACTTGTCAGCCTAATTTATTACTGTCCCCCACTTTTCAGCACCATTCATTACTGTCCCTCACTAGTCAGCCCCATTCATTACTGTCCCCCACTTTTCAGCCCCATTCATTACTGTCCCCCAGTACTGTCACAGTAATACACAAAGCCGACAAGTGGAGGACAGTAATACATGAAGCTGACAAGTGGGAGATTTGAGGGTGATACAGGGGAACAACAACTGAGGGGACAGTAATGAAGGAGAAGGTGACACAAGCGGGGGACAGTAAAGAAGCTGACAAGTGAGGGGATATGAAGGTAACACAGGAGAACAATTGAGAGGAACGATAATGAAGGTGACATAGGGAACAGAGGGGACGCTAATGAAGGTGACACACAGGAAACTGAGAGGACATTGATGAAGTGAATTGAACTAAGTGATTTAGTTAAAAAAAAAAAGTATAAAAAAATCATCTTTTTTGGGTGGGCGGGGGATCAGGTGTCCCTGAATGGCAGTTTTGAAATGTGGTCACCCTAGGTTCCTGGGGCTGTCAGCACTATGTAAGCAACAGGTCCACTGGGCCACCGTCCGCTTGTCTCAGCCAGCCTCAAGCAGTCAGCTGCGTATGCACAGGCGCGATGAGATACATCATCTACAATGCATATAGTGTCTCTGTTGTGATGCCAAATCCCACATGTTTCACCAGGAACTCTGTTTTTTTTTCAAGGATAGGATTCAAGGAATAGTGTCCCATCATTGGTATCAGGGGAAAGAATTGTGCCCCATTATTGGTATCAATAGGAGGAATGGTGCCCCGTCATTGGTATCATTGGGAGGAACAGTGCTACATGACTGGTATCACTGGGAGGAATAGTACCCCATCATTGGCATCAGTGGCAGAAATAGTGCCCCATAATTGTTGTCAGTGGCAGAAATAGTGCCCCATCACTGGCCTCATTGATATAACTGTGAGGAACAGTGCCCCATCATTGGTAACAGTGGGAGGAATGGTGCCCTATCATTGGTATCAGTGGGAGGAATAGTGCCCCATCATTGGTGTCTGTGGATAGAATGGTGCTCCAAAAGGCCAGATAAAGGCAAGCAAGGGTCACATCTGGCCTGGGGGACACAGTTTGGAGATCACTGGGGTAGACAGTCATATTTGGGTTCTAGTAGGTATTATTTCATTGACGCGGACTAAATTGATCCCGATGACCCCGCCTCCTGCGGTGCACAGATTGGAGGCCGAGAAGGTTGTATAAATCACACTTTTACAGCTGTAGAAGCCGCGTTTTATTGGGCCATTTTCTGGTTATTTATGGCGAGTGTTGGAGTTGCAGATGAAGTTTATTTGAGGCTCTTATCGCTTTTAAAAGGTTTTCTTTCCATTTAAATCCCATAAAAATAAACCTCGTTTTTAGGTTCGTTAAGAACAAGGCCGGGCCCCTCCCCACGCCAACCTTTCCCTCAGTCCGCTCCTCCGAAAAAAAAAAAAACAGGTCCAACTGGTTTGTAAAGTTCTCATCTCCATCCAACCGTCTGTGCAAATTGCGGGCCAAGGCCTCCCTCACATGGAAGACGGTGTCAGTGCCACCTGAGCGGATACCCAGAGGACATCCAGATGGTTAGGCCATGTAACCCAGTGCCCAATCTCACCCTTTTATCTGCCCCAGGGCCATTTCAGGTGGAGGCAGGGCATGAATCACAGGAGTGGGCTTCTATCAAAAGGGGTAAAAAGACTGAAGAGAACATACAACACAGTTCTGTACTGTCCATGATATTTAACAGTTCATTTTTCAGGACATTTTGGGCTTTTGGGGGTCTACTTTCCGGTCCCCCCCCCCCAAAAAAAATAGGCTTTTGAAGCTATCCCCCCTTCCTTTGGTCTGAGCAGTTCTTGTTGGAAGTAAACCCCTGAAAGCACGTCCTGAGATCTTAACAAATACAAAGTATCACAGACCCCCTTCTTTACCGCATTTGCAATTTTCTTTTTTTTAAATACAAATACCAATTTTTTTTTACCCAAAACCGCTGAAACTTCCACTGTTCTGGTCTAGGCGAGAACGCCAAAACCTCAAACGCCCGCAGCCTCCTGGAATACCCACGCCTAACATCCTAGGAGGCCAAGGCGATCTTATAGCATCATGGGCCCCTGGGCAAAGTCATTTACTGGGGCCCCTAAACAGGGCCGTCTTTAACACAGGGCAAAAGGGGGCAGTTGCCCCAGGCCCAGTCATTGCTGTGGGGCCCAAAACAGCTGCCCCTTGAGCCCGCACAGCCCTCAGATAGGGGTGATAAGAGGATTCAGAAGGGCCCAAGAAAATGTTTGCCCAGGGTCCAAGCAATATTAAAGATGGTTCTGGCCCTAAACCCCTCCGGCAGTCCTCTACTATCTCATGTGACTGGAGCAGTAACACATCCTGCCCACACAAGCAGCAGCAGTAATAAAATGCTCCACCTTGGGGGTTCTTCCTTAACCCCTGCAAAGCGCCGGAAAATGCAGGAGGAAATTTGGCGGGGGGGGAGAGATATCATTCCGATTGTGGATTTAGGCCAGCGATGGCTGCTACTGTTCGTGGCGCTCCGATTCCAGGACACTGGCTGGGCCATCCCGTGACTGTCCCAGCAAATTCGGGACAGTAGGCAGGTATGATATAATGCAAGATTATCATGGGTCTCCATGCACCTGGGGCCCCTTGGGCATTGGCCAGGGGTTCCCAGGCATTAAGTTGGCCCTGTGAGAGGCTTCGGGTAGTAAACTCCAAACTGCACATGTGCTGAGAACTATCAGGCATGCTACACATCATGGGGGTTGACATTAGTAAGTAAGCATTAGCAAGTAACACTAAAGCCAGCCATAGATGGTTCGAATCTCGAATGGTTCAGCAGGGACCAGCCGAGATTCTAACCATCAATGAGCAGGCTGATTGGATCGAATTGGATCCATCGATGGACTTGGGTGCAACCAATATGTCAGTTTTAAATGCGATTATTGCTAGTGGCTAGTGCCCCCCCCTCCCCCCTCCCCCCGCTGGGAGAACACAATAGCTCCACAGGAGGGATTCCCCCATTAACACTGACTGTGTTGAAGTGGGAATCAAGCAACTTTCTTTCATGCAAGCCATGGTTGCAGGAAAGAAATTTGCATCATCTATTGCCTGTCTTACGCGTTTTGTCCCTCCCTTAACCCGTGATTGGACAGTGAAGGTGAAGCAGCAGACTGATAAGCTCATATCTGCTCTCTCCCACTATCAGCTTGCTTCTTTCACTGCAGTACACCTGATTGGCTCCTTGCGCTGCTTCTACCTCTCCCAGTCTGAGCTCTTCTGTACAGAACAGTAGAGTTACCTACAGTATAAATATATCTAGCCTAGGTTCAGACCCTTGTGTGTTGGGAACTTTCCCGACACGCAGAGAAATGCTGGACCTTGCTTTGTGCACTGGTGCGCAGTCATGTTGGAACAGGAGGGGGCCATCCCCAAACTGTTCCCACAAAGTTGGGAGCATGAAATTGTCCAAAATGTCTTGGTATGCCAATGCCTTAAGAGTTCCCTTTACTGGAACTAAGGGGCCAAGTCCAACCCCTGAAAAACAACCCCACACCATAATCCCCCCCCCCACCAAATGATTTGGACCAGTGCACAAAGCCAGGTCCATAAAGACATGGATGAGCGATTCTGGGGTGCAGGAACTTAACTGGCCTGCCCTCAACCGAATAAAACACCTTTGGGATGTATTCGAGCGGAGACTGTGAGCCAGGCCTTCTCGTCCAACATCAGTGCCTGACCTCACAAATGTGCTTCTGGAAGAACGGTCAAACATTCCCATAGACACCCTCCTAAACCTTGTGGATGGCCTTCCCAGAAGAGTGGAAGCTGTTATAGCTGCAAATGGTGGGACAACTCAATATTGAACCCTACGGACTAAGACTGGGATGCCATTAAAGTTCATGTGCGTGTAAAGGCAGGTGTCCCAATACTTTTGACAATATAGTGTATCTGCTTGGAGTTTGGCTTCATCACCACTATGTCAATGACATTGGATGGTGCAAATTGAATCAATATCGGGATTGTCACGTTCATCACCTTTCTCTGGTTTAGAAATCTCAAATGTGTGTCACCAACGCTCTGGAACCATCTCAGATTTGAGGAATAAGCCCTCAGGTCACGTATTCTTCGCAGGGATGACATGACCTCTGGCGCTACATACGGCATCGCACGCACCTGGGACATGGACCACTCCGGCGCGAACTGGCCTGCAGCTAGTCGCCTGGGGCCAAGAAACACTGGCGTGCGGAATGTTGACACATATCAGTGTTGTGTCTGTTTACAAATGACACTGCGGATATTAACAGATCAAGGATCAACGATGTAATGATTAACCAACCGTCTGTTCAATCGCACTTATTATCGCTTATCTGTTACAAAGACGAGGAGCCGGAGATCATTCAGAGAGATAATTTAAAAAAAGCTGAATTCTGATATTAAAAGCATACAAATAATACAGTTTTATCATTAATCAATAGTACATAGATACAGTGCATCCAGAAAGTATTCACAGCGCTTCACTTTTTCCACATTTTGTTATGTTAGAGCCTTATTCCAAAATGGATTAAATTATTTTCCTCAAAATTCTACAAACAATCCCCCATAATGACAATATGAAAGAAGTTTGTTTGAAATCTTTCTAATATATTAAAAAATAAAAAACGAAAAAATTCCATGTACATAAGTATCACAGGCTCCTCCCATGCACTTAAGTATCACAGGCTCCTCCCATGCACATAAGTATCACGGGCTCCTCCCATGCACATAAGTATCACGGGATCCTCCCATGCACATAAGTATCACGGGCTCCTCCCATGCACATAAGTATCACGGGATCCTCCCATGCACATAAATATCACAGGCTCCTCCCATGTACATAAGTATCACAGACTCCTCCCATGCACATAAGTATCACTGACTCCTCCCATGTACATAAGTATCACTGACTCCTCCCATGTACATAAGTATCACTGACTCCTCCCATTTACATAAGTATCACAGACTCCTCCCATGTACATAAATATCACAGGCTCCTCCCATGTACATAAGTATCACAGGCTCCTCCCATGTACATAAGTATCACAGGCTCCTCCATGTACATAAGTATCACAGCCTTTGCTCAATACTTTGGTGAAGCTCCTTTGGCACCAATTACAGCCTCAAGTCTTTCTGAGTATGATGCTACAAGCTTGGCACACCTATTTTTTGGGCAGTTTCTCCCATTCCTCTTTGCAGGACCTCTCAACCTCCATCAGGTTGGATGGGGAGCGTCGGTGCACAGCTATTTTCAGATCTCTCCAGAGATGTTCAATCGGGTTCAAGTCTGGGCTCTGGCTGGGCCTACAAGCCTGGCTTGTACAGTCAAATGAAGGGCTAAGCCACCTCTTATACAGTATCTCACAGAATTGAGTACACCCC
>JBBGZY010003432.1:0-68270 GCA_037952925.1 Lithobates clamitans | reverse complement strand
AGGTGTTCATTGGACTCACCATACAGACCAAGGTCCCCATAGAGCACAGTGTTCCCTAGAGTTACCATTCAGCCCATTTTCCACTGAAGCACAATCTATTCTAAGGTTTGTTGGGGTCACCATAAAGCAGGGATGTCCAAAGTCAGGCCCGCGGGCCAATTGCGGCCTGAGTTCCGGTTTTGAACGGCCCGCCTGGTTATCTGGACATATATATCTTTTGTGGCCCCCCAACGATCTCCTACAAAAGCTATACAGTATCTCACAAAAGTAAGTACACCCCTCAAATTGTTGTAAATGTTTTATATCTTTTTATGTGACAACACTGAAGAACGCTACAATGTTTTGGGGGGGTTTATCTAATCTTCAGGCCTAAAATGATTTTGTAAACGTGCAAAGAGTTGTTTATGTTTTTGGGGGATGGGGATTGGATTGGAAGGGGGGGAGGGGGGGGGGTGCAGCCAGGTCAGCCTATTATATCTGCTGTGCAGCAGCCCTTATATTTCATGGGGTTTATTTTAAATATTTAGTGTTTGTTTTCCCTCCTTTGCTATCCCATAAGGCAGTGTGCTCCTCCATTCATTGGCTTTCACAGCCTCCACGCAGACAACGGGTCCCTCCCGCGCCTGCGCAGTAATGGAGATCAGTCTCTGCTGCCAGGTGAAGTTGGCGCCTGCGCAGTGATTTCTCCGAGCAAGTGTGGTGCGTACTGCGCATGCGCGGTGTGCCGGGATGTCTCTGGCAGATGAGGGCTGAGCGGAATGACATCCGGTGAGAGCGGCGGTCAGCGTTCCCGGGATGGAGAGAGCGAAGGGGGAGGAGCCTGAGAAAGGAGCCCGAGACCCCGCCCACTAAGAGACACCGACCGGCAGGTGAGACCACGGAGGGAGTCACCATAGAGATCAGTGTCCTCCGGGGTCACCATAGAGATCAGTGTCCTCCTGGGTCACCATAGAGATCGGGGTCACCATAGAGATCGGGGTCACCATAGAGATCAGTGTCCTCCTGGGTCACCATAGAGATCGGCGTCCCCCGGGGTCACCATAGAGATCGATGTCCCCCGGGGTCACCATAGAGATCGGTGTCCCCCGGGGTCACCATAGAGATCGGTGTCCCCCGGGGTCACCATAGAGATCGCCGTCCCCCGGGATCACCATAGAGATCAGAGTCCTCCGGGGTCACAATAGAGATCGGCGTCCCCCGGGGTCACCATAGAGATCGGCGTCCCCCGGGGTCACCATAGAGATCGGCGTCCCCCGGGGTCACCATAGAGATCGGCGTCCCCCGGGGTCACCATAGAGATCAGTGTCCTCCGGGGTCACCATAGAGATCGGCGTCCCCCGGGGTCACCATAGAGATCGGAGTCACCATAGAGATCAGTGTCCTCCGGGGTCACCATAGAGATCAGTGTCCCCCGGGGTCACCATAGAGATCGGCGTCCCCCGGGGTCACCATAGAGATCAGAGTCCCCCGGGGTCACCATAGAGATCAGAGTCCCCCGGGGTCACCATAGAGATCAGTGTCCCCCGGAGTCACTATAGAGATCAGAGTCCCCCAGGGTCACAATAGAGATCGGCGTCCCCCGGGGTCACCATAGAGATCGGCGTCCCCCGGGGTCACCATAGAGATCGGCGTCCCCCGGTGTCACCATAGAGATCGGCGTCCCCCGGGGTCACCATAGAGATCGGCGTCCCCCGGGGTCACCATAGAGATCGGCGTCCCCCGGGGTCACCATAGAGATCGGCTTCCCCCGGGGTCACCATAGAGATCGGTTTCCCCCGGGGTCACCATAGAGATCAGAGTCACCATAGAGATCGGCATCCCCCGGGGTCACCATAGAGATCAGAGTCACCATAGAGATCAGTGTCCTCCGGGGTCACCATAGAGATCAGTGTCCCCCCGGAGTCACCATAGAGATCGGTGTCCCCCGGGGTCACCATAGAGATCGGTTTCCCCCGGGGTCACCATAGAGATCAGAGTCACCATAGAGATCGGCATCCCCCGGGGTCACCATAGAGATCAGAGTCACCATAGAGATCAGTGTCCTCCGGGGTCACCATAGAGATCAGTGTCCCCCCGGAGTCACCATAGAGATCGGTGTCCCCCGGGGTCACCATAGAGATTGGTGTCCCCGGGGTCACCATAAAGATCAGCGTCCCCCGGGGTCACCATAAAGATCAGCGTCCCCCGGGGTCACCATAGAGATCGGCAATCTCCGGAGTCACCATAGAGATCGGCGTCCCCCGGGGTCACCATAGAGATCGGTGTCCCCCGGAGTCACCATAGAGATCGGTGTCCCCCGGAGTCACCATAGAGATCGGTTTCCCCCGGGGTCACCATAGAGATCAGAGTCCCTCGGGGTCACCATAGAGATCAGTGTCCTCCGGAGTCACCATAGAGATCGGTGTCCCCCGGAGTCACCATAGAGATCGGTTTCCCCCGGGGTCACCATAGAGATCAGAGTCCCTCGGAGTCACCATAGTGATCGGTGTCCCCCGGGGTCACCATAGAGATCAGAGTCCCCCGGGTCACCATAGAGATCGGTGTCCCCCGGGGTCACCATAGAGATCGGCGTCCCCCGGGGTCACCATAGAGATCGGCGTCCCCCGGGGTCACCATAGAGATCGGCGTCCCCCGGGGTCACCATAGAGATCGGTGTCCCCCGGGGTCACCATAGAGATCGGTGTCCCCCGGAGTCACCATAGAGATCGGTGTCCCCCGGAGTCACCATAGAGATCGGTTTCCCCCGGGGTCACCATAGAGATCAGAGTCCCTCGGGGTCACCATAGAGATCGGTGTCCCCCGGAGTCACCATAGAGATCGGTGTCCCCCGGAGTCACCATAGAGATCGGTTTCCCCCGGGGTCACCATAGAGATCAGAGTCCCTCGGGGTCACCATAGAGATCAGTGTCCTCCGGAGTCACCATAGAGATCGGTGTCCCCCGGAGTCACCATAGAGATCGGTTTCCCCCGGGGTCACCATAGAGATCAGAGTCCCTCGGAGTCACCATAGTGATCGGTGTCCCCCGGGGTCACCATAGAGATCAGAGTCCCCCGGGTCACCATAGAGATCGGTGTCCCCCGGGGTCACCATAGAGATCGGCGTCCCCCGGGGTCACCATAGAGATCGGCGTCCCCCGGGGTCACCATAGAGATCGGCGTCCCCCGGGGTCACCATAGAGATCGGCGTCCCCCGGGGTCACCATAGAGATCGGCGTCCCCCGGGGTCACCATAGAGATCGGCGTCCCCCGGAGTCACCATAGAGACCGGCGTCCCCCGGGATAGGCTTCCTTGAATAAGTGAGTTTTCAGGGATCTCCTAAGGGCGGACAGGTTAGGGGCTGATCGGATATACCGGGGGAAGGGAGTTCCAGAGGATGGGAGAGGCTCTGGAGGCGGACAGGTTAGGGGATGATCGGATATACCGGGGTAGGGAGTTCCAGAGGATGGGAGAGGCTCTGGAGAAGTCCTGGAGGTGGACAGGTTAGGGGATGATCGGATATACCGGGATAGGTAGTTCCAGAGGATGGGAGAGGCTCTGGAGGCGGACAGGTTAGGGGATAATCGGATATACCGGGGAAGGGAGTTCCAGAGGATGGGAGAGGCTCTGGAGAAGTCCTGGAGGTGGACAGGTTAGGGGATGATCGGATATACCGGGGTAGGGAGTTCCAGAGGATGGGAGAGGCTCTGGAGGCGGACAGGTTAGGGGATGATCGGATATACTGGGGTAGGGAGTTCCAGAGGATGGGAGAGGCTCTGGAGAAGTCCTGAAGGCGATCATGGGAGGAGGTAACAAGGGAGCTGGAGAGCAGGAGGTCCCGGGAGGAGCGGAGAGGACGATTTGGGCGATATTTGGCGATGAGGTTGGTGATGTAGATGGGGGGAGATGTTGTGGATGGCCTTGTATGGTGTGGTGAGCATTTTGAATTTTATACGGTGGGGGAGGGGAAGCCAGTGAAGGGATTGGCATTTGGCATTTGACATTTTTATCATTTTGTTCCCACAAATAGAGCTTTCTTTTGGTGGTATTTGATCACCTCTGGGGTTTTTTTTTTTTTTTTTAATTTTTTGCTAAACAAACGAAAAAAGACCGAAAATTTTGAAACAAAAAAAAACCCAAAACTTTTTTTCATATGTTATAAAATTTTGCAAACAGGTAATTGTTCTCCTTCACTGATGAGGCGGCACTGATGGGTGATACTGATAGGCGGCAGTGATGGGCACTGATGGGTGATACTGATAGGCGGCACTGATGGGTGACAGTGATGGGCACTGATGAGGCAGCAATGATGGGCACAGAGAGGCGGCAAAGATGGGCACAGAGAGGCAGCACTGATGGGCACGGAGTGGCGGCACTCATGGGTGCCAGTGATGGGCACTGATAGGCAGCACTGATGGGTGGCAGTGATGGGCACTGATGGGTGGCAGTGATGGGCACTGATGGGTGGCAGTGATGGGCACTGATGGGTGGCAGTGATGGGCACTGATGGGTGCCAGTAATGGGCACTGATGGGTGCCAGTGATGGGCGGCACTGATGGGTGCCAGTGATGGGCACTGATGGGTGCCAGTGATGGATGGCACTGGGTGGCAGTAATGGGTGGCGCTGATGGGTGCCAGTGATGGGCACTGATGGGTGCCAGTGATGGGCACTGATGGGTGCCAATGATGGGTGGCAGTGATGGGCGGCACTGATGGGTGGCAGTGATGGGCGGCACTGATGGGTGGCAGTGATGGGCACTGATGGGTGCCAGTGATGGGTACAGATGGGTGGCAGTGATGGGCGGCACTGATGGGTGCCAGTGATGGGCGGCACTGATGGTTGCCAGTGATGGGCACTGATGGGTGGCAGTGATGGGGGGCACTGATGGGTGGCAGTGATGGGCGGCACTGAATGGTGGCAGTGATGGGCGGCACTGAATGGTGGCACTGATGGGCGGCACTGATGGGCGGCAGTGATGGGCGGCACTGATGGGCGGCAGTGATGGGTGGCAGTGATGGGTGGCAGTGATGGGCGGCACTGATGGGTGGCAGTGATGGGTGGCAGTGATGGGTACAGATGGGTGGCAGTGATGGGCGGCACTGATGGGTGGCAGTGATGGGTGCCAGTGATGGGTACAGATGGGTGGCAGTGATGGGTACAGATGGGTGGCAGTGATGGGCGGCACTGATGGGTGGCAGTGTTGGGCACTGATGGGTGGCAGTGTTGGGCACTGATGGGTGGCAGTGATGGGCACTGATGGCTGGCAGTGGTGGGCGGCACTGATGGGTGCCAGTGATGGGCACTGATAAGTGACACTGATTGGCAGCACTGGTGAGCACTAAGGGGACCGATGTCCCTCTAACAGAAGCCGGTTTTCTTCTTTTCTTCACGCTGACAGTGTGAGGAAACAAAAAAGGCTGAAACCGGCTTCTGTTTACTTCTGTAATCAGCTGTCATTGGCTGACAGCTGATCACGTGGTAAAGGGCCTGCTGTGATTGGCCCTTTGCCCTGATCAGTGATCAGCTGAGTCCCGAGAACTCGGTGATCACCGTGTGAGATATACGCCCTCCCGTCATTTTAAGCCCGCACTGTTGCCGTCTTTTGGCTATAGCGCGGGCACCAAGGGGTTACATGTTAAAGTGGTTGTAAGAGGCAGAAGGTGCCCCCCCCTCCTAATACTTACCTGAGCCCCCTCTCTATCCAGCGATGTGAATAAGAGACTCGGCCATCCGGGACTCTCCCTCCTGATTGACTGAGACAGCCACAGCGCCGTTGACTCCCGCTGCTGTCAAGCAAAGTCAGCCAATGAGGAGAGAGAGAGGGGGGCGGGGCCGAACCTCGGCTCTGTGTCTGAATGGACACAGTGAGCTGTGGCTCAGGGTGTCCCCATTGCCAGCTGCTCTCTGTGGGGGGGCACTCAACAGGAGGGGAGGGGCCAAGAGAGCCGGAGAGGGACCCCTGAAGAGGAGGATTGGGGCTGCTCTGTACAAAACCATTACAGAGCAGGAAAGTAGAACATGTTTGTTATTTTTAAAGGAAAAAAAGAAGAAGACTATAGTACCACTTTAATTCTTGTTAGGAGGAGGGGGGAGGAGGGGGGGGGCAGTGGACGGTTCTATTTAAAGCGCTTTTAGTGGTATAATAATCCAGAGCTTGACAAATTTATTTTGAATGTAGGAGATAAAAAAGTTAAGAGCCAGTTTTTTTTTTTTTTCATTTATTTTTTTTTAACGTTAACGTTTTATTATTGCAGACCAGTAGAACGATAGTCTGGGGCAGGACCAGAACATATGTATGTATGAGCTATCTGGAGACCTACATCTGGGGCACTCCGGGGACCTCTCTGGGTATATTCTGTGCAGTCTCTGAGGCGTAAGATATATGTCCTATGGAAGAACTTGGCTTGTATCAGTTTTGTCCCTAGAGGATATCACCAATTTAAAACTTTCCTCAAAACTTTCCTCATAAGACTCCCTATCCAATGTAGGGATATCCGCCTCCCACCTAGACCAGAGTACATCCATCTTGAGAGAATCTTTCCTAATAAGAGTGAAGTACAACGCAGACAAAGGCTTGGGTAGGGTCTCCTGGGCCAACAATTCCTCAACCGCATCAGATGTTAGATCGGGTGGAGTTGGGAATTGTGCACGGAAGGCATGTCTCAACTGGTGGTACCGGAACAACATCCACCGAGGAAGGCCATTCACCCTAATAAGATTGAAGTACAACACAGACAAAGGCTTGGGTAGGGTCTCCTGGGCCAACAATTCCTCAACCGTATCAGATCTTAGATCGGGTGGAGTTTGGAATTGTGCACGGAAGGCATGTCTCAACTGGTGGAACCGGCAACAACATCCACCGAGGAAGGCCATTCACCCTAATAAGATTGAAGCACAACGCAGACAAAGGCTTGGGTAGGGTCTCCTGGGCCAACAATTCCTCAACCGCATCAGATGTTAGAACGGGTGGAGTTGGGAATTGTGCACGGAAGGCATGTCTCAACTGGTGGTACCAAAACAACATCCACCGAGGAAGGCCATTCACCCTAACCAATTCTTGGAAGGATCGGGGAGATCCCGCTACTACAACATCTTTTAGCAATTTGATATTATACCGGGCCCCAGAGCTGCGGGTCAGGGATTGTCCGGAAGTGTGGGAAGGATGGGTTTCCCCCACATAGGGGCAAAAGGGCGACCACCTACCCGGAGAGACAAACCTCTTCCTGGCCAGGCCCCACACCGTAAGAGTAGTTTTGGTAGGGATCGGTAAAAGAAGGGTATACTGAGGCTCCACGATAAATCAGATTACCTAACTCTCTGAGAGAACCCACAACAGTTGCCTCAAGGTAGACTGCAGCATTGGCTTTAGACTGTTCCAACCACCATCTGACCGTGACCAATATGGCCGCCCAATAGTAAATGAACAGGTTGGGCAGCGCCAACCCACCACAGTCCACCGGGAGCTGTAGAGTTGATCTAGCTAGTCGAGGGGAAGAGCCCCTCCATAAAAAGAAACCAATGCAGCTATCCAGCTCCTTAAAAAAAGGAACGGGTTATCAGCACCGGGCAGTTCCTGAACAGATAAATAAATTTGGGAAGATAAATCATCTTTAGAACATTAATACGTCCTAGTAAGTTAAGGGGGAGATTGGCCCACCGAGAGCAGTGTTCCTTAAGGCGTGATACTACAGGTTGAATATTAAGGCGTTGAAAGGACTGGGGATCTCGTGCAACCCTAATTCTAAGATATTCAAATTCGTCTACCCATCTCAATGCTGACTGAGCCGCGGAATGTCTGGCCTGCGCATCAATAGGGAACAAAACAGATTTGCTCCAGTTTATCCGGATTCCAGAAAATCTTCCAAATTCGTCAAAGGCCGCTAGTGCAGCTTGTAGGGAAGGACCAGTGTCTTGCAGGTACAGCAAGGTGTCGTCTGCATATAGCGATATTTTCTCCTCCAGAGGGCCGATCCTGAGCCCCCTAATATTATCAGAGTCCCTGACCAGAACTGCGAGGGGTTCCAAGGCCAGCGCGAAGAGGCTTGGAGATAGAGGGCAGCCCTGGCGGGTCCAGTCTGAGAGGGAGTTATTAACCCTAATCCTTGCCCTAGGGGCTCTATATAGCAACTCTAACCAATGTAGAAACCTAGGTCCCACTCCAAATCTCCTCAACACCTCCCATAGGTACTCCCACTCCACGGAGTCAAAGGCCTTCTCCGCGTCTAGAGAGGCTATGACTCTTGTACCTTCATTATGATGGGGTGTGGCTAGATTTAGAAACAGACGACGGATATTGATATCCGTGCCCTTACCCGGCATGAACCCGGTTTGATCTACATGAACAAGGTCCTCTATCACCTTACCAAGCCTTCGTGCTGGAATTTTTGCCAACAGCTGGGCACCAGCGTTAATCAGTGAAATAGGCCGGTAGGAGGCGCATTCTTCCGGGTCCTTACCAGGTTTGGGCACCAATACCACTATGCCACCATGACTCCGGAAGAGAGTCCAGGTCAAGGGACTGTTGTAGTAATGAATTGAACTTGGGGGCCAAAAATTCTTGGTATCTTGAATAGAATTCAATGGGAATTCCATCAGGTCCTGGTGATTTGCCTGACTGCATACATCCCAAGGCTTCCTGCACTTCTTCAAGTGAGATATCCCTATCCAAGTCCTCTCTTTTTGCTGATTCCAGGGAAGGGAGCGGGATCAGGTTAAGATATTCCATAAGTTCAGAGGTGTGGAAAGTTGCCCTAGAAGAGTATAATGACTGGTAAAATTTCAGAAACCTATCATTTATATCCGCTGAATCGGTCAAGGTGCGACCATCCAGATCCCTCACCCTACCAATATGGGTCACGGCATGTTGTCCCTTAGCCAACCATGCCAATAGCCTCCCGTTTTTGTCCCCGAATTCAAACACCCGCTGGGCGCTATCCAGCATAGCTTTTTTAGTGAGCTCAACTCTGAGTAGGGACAGTTCCCTCAAAGTATCCTGCCAGGGGACATAGGTACCCTGATTAGGAGATCTTACATAATCAGCCTCTTTTAACCGTGCCTGTTTCTCTAGATGCCTCAGAGACTGCACAGACTGCCTCTTCTTGGCAGCGATACGCGCCATATACGATCCCCTAAGCCATGACTTGAGGGTGTCCCAAACCACTAAAGGACCAGCTGAGCCTGCATTCCCATTCCAAAAGTTACACAGTTCCTCTGGCATCACCTCTTGTATATCTGGGTCCATAATCCAATATTTGGACAGTCTCCAAGTTCTGACACCCACCTCCTCAGAGAGCCTAAATGTAACCGATACCGGAGCATGATCCGAGATTCCGCGCGAGAGGATCTCCGCAGAGACCGTTCTACGCAGTAAGGCCTCTGAGGCAAAAATCAGGTCAATGCGGGACAATGTCCGGTATGTGGTGGATAGGCACGTGTATTCTCTGTCAGAGGGGTGAAAATGTTGCCAAACGTCTGTCATGTGAAATGTGGAGGCCCAACAGGACAACCCCAACTGCAGAGGACCAGAAACACGGAGTCTGTCCATAGTTGGAGAGGGAGCCATATTAAAGTCACCAGTAAATAGTACATTCTCGACATTATAAAGTGTAACCTGCTGCATCAGCTCATGAAGCACATCTATATCGGCTGGGGGGGGTGGGCAGGTACAGACCCACAATCGCCACAGGAACTTCCGAAATCAGGGCGTGAAGGAGCACATACCTACTTCCCGAGTCGATTTTAACATCCAGGAGCTGAAAAGGCAGGGATCTGTGCACTAATACACTAACGCCTCTGGCGTAGTTAGAGTAGGGTGCGTGGTAGTAAGCCCCCACCCAGGCTCGTTTTAAACTCAGAATAGCTGTCCAAAAAAACCCCAAAAAACTCTTCAAATCGTGAATTGCGTTTTTTTTTTAAAGAAATTGCGGATTTTTTTTTTTTTTTGAGAGAAAATCGCCCTGCTCTACTCTCTCCTCTCTTCCCGGGATAAATAGTGTGAGGGGGGGGGTGTGCACGCTTTTTTTTTTTTTTTACATACGTATATGAGAAATGTCAGAATGTCGGTATTGAGGTAGTTAAATACCCTTTGTCACCGTTGCCCAGCAATTTTAAAGCGTGACATGTTTGGGATCTATTTACTCGGCGTAACTTTCTCTTTTTTTATATTTTACAAAAAATTGGGTTATGTAATGTGTTTTTTTTGTTTTTTTTTATTTGCATTAACATTCAAAAATGTGTATTCCCCCCCCCCAAAAAAATAGCGTTTGAAAAACCACTGCGCAAATACTATGTGACACAAAAAAATTGCACCACCCACCATTTTATTCTCTGGGGCCTCTGCTTTAAAAATATATAATGTTTTGGGGGGTTCTAAGTAATTTTCTAGCATAAAAAAAATACTGACGCCTGTAAACAAAAAGTGCCAGAAAAAAGGGCGAAAACAACGTTTTGTGCGTGAGACACCGAGGGACGCACACCCAGGGAGCACGCGCGTAGGTCCCGCAAACTCGATGTCCGCCAGCAAACCCGCCATTGGTCCACAGAGAGGCAGAACGGGGATCTGCCTATGTAAACAAGGCAGCTCCCCATTCTGACAGGGGGGCAAAATGGAGATCTGCTGTTCCAAGTAATCAGGAACAGCAATCTCTGTGTTGTCCCCAGTGAGCCCATCCCCCTCCACACAGTTAGAACATACCCAGGGAACACAGTTAACCCTTTGCCCTTTGGAGAATAGAGTGTACTCGCTGCCAATAGGGGACGATCAGTGGGCAGCTCTAATAGGTATGATACAGCGTCCCCACCTTTGATTTTCTTTGTATAACGTACAGACAGAGCTCTTAGAGGCCTGCGACCAGATAAGTTGCCATGTCTTCAAGGGTATATCCTTGCCCAAGTCCTGCTCCCACTTACGCATATAGGCATGCCAAGGTCCAGTTGAAGACAAATCTGTGATCAGGAGTTGATAGGTGGCGCGATATCATACCTTTTTTAGGGGACGAACCCTCTAAGCAGATATTCTCAAACTCGGGGAGAATTGCAGGTTCGGTACCAGAGACTGTGCAAAGTGGCGGATTTGTAGGTAACTAAAGAAGGCCTGTCAGGGTAAATCAAAGGTATCTTTCAGATCCTGGAAGGACCTCAAAGTTCTGGTATCCACCAATTGACCGTACCGAAACAAGGCCCTATCCATGCAGAAATTGGACATCTGCGAGGTCAAGCTGTCCGGGATGTTGGGAGTAAACAGAAAGGAGGGGACCAGGGAGGCAGTGGAGGTGAGCGGGTACAAGGAAGTTAATGCAAATTGGGAGGTGGAGAAGTGCCAGAGGGACGGGACCACGGGTGCTTCCTCCCGGTGATCTGGATCCAGGGTGCCGGAAGTGGCAGGGGAGCTGGCAGGGGTTCCCCAACCGGGAGTAGGCGGTACAGGAATGTCCAAGTCTCTGCAGAAGGACTGAAGGTCCTCCGGGTATCGTAGTGTGGTGGACCTCCCGTCTCTCTTTGCTGTAAGGCTAAAGGGGAAGCCCCAGTGATAGCGGAAATCGTGTTCCCTCAGTAGGGTAAGAAGCGGTTGTAGGGAGCGTCGTTGCTGGAGAGTAATCCACGACAGGTCTGGGAAGAGCTGTATGGGGGCGCCGTCAAAGTCGATAGTGCGCATGTTGCGGGCTTTTCTCATGATTTCTTCTTTGAGGGTATAGTTGTGGACTCTGCATATCACGTCTCGGGGACTAGACCCTGGCCTGCGAGGGCGGAGGGCATGATGAGCCCGGTCCAGTTTAACTTTTTGGTGTTCTGGGCAGCCCAGGACACTGTTGAAGATAGCTTGTAGGGTAACAGGTAGGTCTTTGTCTTGAGTGGCCTCAGGTAGGCCTCGGACCCTGATATTGTTGCGCCTGCCCCTGTTGTCCAGGTCCTCAAGCTGGCGGTGGAAGTCCCGGAGGATGGATGCTGGCAGGCCAGACGAGGAGCTTCAGCATTGCACGTCCGTTCCCGTTGCTAATATTTTTTTATTATTATTATTATTATTTTTTTTTTTTTTTTACCAAAAATATGTAGAAGAATACATATTGGCCTAAACCGATGAATAAATTTATTTATTTATTTATTTTTTGGATATGTATAATAGTATAGCAGAAAGTAAAAATGTTTTTCTTTTTCAATATTGTCGCTCCCTTTTTTTTTTGTTTTTTGTTTTGTTTATAGAGCAAAAAAAAAAAATGCAGAGGTGATCAAATACCACCAAAATAAAGCTCTATTTGTGGGGAAAAAAAAGGACATAAATTTTATTTGAGTACAGCGTGGCACGATTGTACAATTTTCAGTTAAAGTAACGCAATGCCGTATGGCAAACAATGAAGGGGGGGTAAATCCTTCCGTGGCTGAAGTGGTAAAGTAGCAGCGGTGGGGGGGACTGGCCGTTTTTTTTTTTCTCTGTTGTGTGTGCGGCATGCGCACTCCTTGTTTCACTCTTTTTTTTGTTTGTTTGTTTCTCTCGGCACAGATGAATATTGGTCTCGCGGTCTGTCCAGGTGATGAGTATTGGTCTCGCGGTCTGTCCAGGTGATGAGTTTTGGGGATGAGAAACATTCGGCGCCTGTTCCTGAGGTGCCTCCGCCTGGGACACAGAAGGAAATGGACGAAGGTGAACCTCCTGACCGACTACGTGCGCTACTGCCGCCTCTGCCTGGTCTCCCTTGCCTACAACTCCTTCACCGACAGCGACGTGGTGATCGAGTCCCTGTTTGAACCCGTTTATTGGCTGGTGGATCACGTGACCAGATGGTTCGGCATAGTAAGTACTTACCCAGCCTTTTTTTCACCCCCCACCCGTGGTTCACCTCCCACCCACAACGGTAACTTTGGTTTGGCTGCAGTGTGATTGTGGAGGGCTGAGTGTTCCGGTTTTTCCCCAAGGTTCTCCTACCTAACCCCAGGGAGGGTTAGAAGAACTAGGATTGCACCGATACCAAGTCTTTTTACAAGCAAATGCTCCGATACCCGAAAACCCATATCTTTGAGGTGCGATTTGAGCCCATTTAACGGCTTGCCGACCGCCTCACTGCGGCAGAATGGCACGGGCTAGGCTAAAACCGGAGGGCGAGCGCCCGCTGCATGGCGGGGCCCTGATGCGCTTGGCCAGCGGGCGCAATCGCGTGCTCGAGAGCCAGCACGGGGATTTGTGTTTGTGTGTGTGTAAACACACAAATCCCTGTTCTGTCAGGGGAGAGGAGACCTATCGTTTGTTCCTACTAAGTAGGAACAATGATGGGTCTCCTCCCCCAGCCAGTCTTATCCCCATACAGTTAGAACACATACAAGGAACACACACGTAACCCCTTGATCGCCCCCTAGTGTTAACCTCTTCCTACCGGTGACATTTATACAGTAATCAGTGCATTTTTTATAGCCCCAAAAATGTGTCAAAAGTGTCCGATGTGTCCGCCGCAATGTCTCAGTACCGCTAAAAATTGCAGATTGCCGCCATTACTAGTAAAAAAAAAAAAAATGCCATAAATCTTTCCCATAGTTTGTAGACACTATAACTTAATTGCGAAAAGCAATCAATATACGCTTATTGCGATTTTTTTTTTTTTTTTAAATATGTAGAATAATACATATCGGCCCCAACTGATGAAGAAATCTGTTTTTTAAAAACATTTTTGAGGATATTTATTATAGCAAAAAGTTAAAAAATATTGTTTTTTTTTCAAAATTGTCGCTCTTTTTTGTTTTTTTGTTTATAGCCGATTATAGAACTGGCTGATTCTGAGTACCGATACTTTGCAGTGTGATTTGCATCCGTACAAAATGATTTAGGCGCAAATCTCACTGCACAGAATTGCATGCGATTTGAACAGGCTTGCTGTGCAATTACTGTCCGAATTGCATGCGATTTCTCCCCCCCCCTCCGAAACCCCCCACCCCCCCCCCGCTCCTGTGTGTGTGTGTGTGAACCCAGTAAAGAAAGCCAAGCGCCATCTAGTGCAGCAATAAGCAGTTCTCAAAGTACATACAGTGGGAGAAATAGAGTAGAGTTCCACCCAGAAATTGAACTTCCGCTGATCCGGATTCCTCCCTCCCTCCGCCCGGTGTCACATGTGGCACCTTTCACGGGGGAGGGGGGGAGCAGATACTTGTCTAATACAGGTGTTTGCTCCCACTTCCAGCGAAAGAGCGCAGCAGAATCCGCGGCGAACTACGCCATGTCTGGCCCCTCCTCCGTCCCCCCCCCCCAGGTCCCAGAAGACTGCGGGACCGCTCAGAACGTGCAACGCGACTCGCGCATGCGCAGTAGGGAAACAGGCTGTGAAGCCGCAAAGACTTCACTTCCTGATAACCTTACTGAAGATGCCGGCGCCTCTACCCCAGAGCCGAGGGGGCGGGTCAGCTTCGGGTGAGGACATCGCGGGCGCCCTGGACAGGTAAGTGTCCATATTTTAAAAGTCGGCAGCTGCAGTATTTGTAGCCGCTGACTTAATTTTTTTTTTTTGAAGGCGGAGCTCCGCTTTAAGGTTTCTTGGTTGTCTCTTGGCAACTCGAAGTTTCAGCTCCATCCTCCATACGTTTTCTAATAGGGTTAAGGTCTGGAGACTGGCTAGGCCACTCCATGACCTTAAAAGAGAAGTCTGGGACTGGGGTTTTTTCCCCCCTACACTTACCTAGGTGGATGCAGCATCTGTCCCCCCCCCCCCCCCCCCCCCCCCCCGCTGCCTCTACACTGAGAACTGAGCGATCGAACATCTCCGATGGCTCGCTCTTCACAGTTCTGTGAGCGGAGAGCTGATGACTGTCAATCAGCATCTCTCCTCTCTGCTCCTCCTCACTCACTGGAAGTCTGAGCTGTGGGGGGGGGGCGGCTCGCTGAGACGGGTGTCAGTCCAGGCACCTGGCGGATCCAGACTTTATTGCCGGGATGCCTGGACTCCTGGGACGTCAGCAGAGAGCGGACTTTAGGGCGCTGTCTGCTGAAAACGGGTCACAGGGGTGCAAAACAAATTGCACTCTTGTGACCCAGAGGAGAAGCCCAGCCGAACGAGCTCAGGCTGGACTTCTCCTTTTTTAATGTGCTTCTTCTTGAGCCACTCCTTTGTTGCCTTGGTGGTATGTTTTGGGTCATTGTCATGCTGGAAGACCCATCCATGACCCATCTTCAGTGTTCTGGCTGAGGGAAGAAGGTTCTCCTCTAAGATGTTACAATACATGGGCCCCGTCCATTGGCTCTTCATGCTGGAAGACCCATCCATGACCCATCTTCAGTGTTCTTGTTGAGGGAAGAAGGATCTCCTCTAAGATTTTACAATATATGGGCCCCGTCCACTGGCCCCACATGCTGGAAGACCCATCCATGACCCATCTTCAGTGTTCTGGCTGAGGGAAGAAGGCTCTCTAAGGTTTTACAATATATGGCCCCATCCATTGGCCCTTCATGCTGGAAGTCCCATGCATGACCAATTTTCAGTGTTCTGGTTGAGGGAAGAAGGTTCTCCTCTAAGATTTTACAATATATGGGCCCTGTCCATTGGCCCCTCAATGCGGCAAAGTCGGCCTGAACCTTTTGCAGAGAAACAGCCCCAAAGCATCATGTTTCCACCTCCTTGCTTGACTTTAGGGATGGTGTCCTTAGGGTCATAGTCAGCATTTTTCTTCCTCCAAACCACGGAGGGTTCTTTCAGGCTCTCGCACACAATGTGCGGAATGGTTCTCCCCGCTGTGAGCTCACACAGGAGCCGGCTCCTCTGATCTCCGCCATCTTTTGTCATTTCAGGTGTTTGTCGTTCTGGTGATCATCCTGACCAGCTCCATCGTACTGATCGTCTACATCTGTGTCCTTCCGCTCATCCTCCAAACCTATTCCACCGAGTGGATCTGCTGGCACATCGCCTACGGCCACTGGAATCTCATCATGATCGTGTTCCATTACTACAAGGCCATCACCACACCCCCTGGATATCCACCCCAGGTACCCCCATGGTTATAACCCCTCGCCACCCAGGCCAATTCTGACACTTCTCTCCTACATGTAAAAATCACCATTTTTAATTGCTAGAAAATTACTCAGAACCCCAAACAGTCTATATCTATATATATATATATATATATATATATATATATATATATATATATATATATATATATATATATATATATATATATATATATAGATATATAGATATATAGATATATAGATATATATATATAGATATATATATATCTATTGCAATTTGTTATGTCACCTGGTATCTGCGCAGCCAGCTCTATGGTAATCCAGCGCCACCGCTTGGATCAGTAATTCCAGCTTCCCAATTGCACGGGAGAGGCCCGGAAAGTCACCGGAGGGTGGTGGGTGGAGGGGGGGGGTGGCGGGACTGCCTGTAAAAGCAATCCAGCGGCTGAATTGCCGCTAGGACGGCTTTTACATTGCAGGCTGAAAAGAAAGATCAGTGGATGATGCCTGTAGCTGCACCCACCATCCAGATATCTCCACTTCAACCCAAGGCGGATATATGACGGCGTACGGGATGGGAAGTGGTAAAGAGAACCTGTTACTCCCACTACTAACATATTGGTGTTGAAGTAACCATCGCAAAGGTGCGGTGCCTGTATGTGTGTTGGAGCAGCACTCCAGCCTCCCGTCATAGGTTCACTTTTGGGGTAGGTTTTAAAAAAAGAAGAATGGCCAAAGCTTTTTAGGTGTTGGTCACATGGGGGTGTACTTACTTTTACTCTTCTGTGACCCAAAGTCATCAGATAGAGCGGGCTATAGCCCAGCGACTGACAGTCATTGCAGCAGATAGAGGACTGAATGTTTAGTGGTGATGTTAAAGGGGTTATAAAGGCAGAAGGTGCATTCTATGTGTGCAGCAGCCCCCCTCTAATACTTACCTGAGCCCCCCTCTCCATCCAGCGATGTACACAAGAGACTCGGCTGTCCAGGACTCTCCCTCCTGATTGGGGTACTATTGGCTCCCGCTGCTGTCAATCAAACTCAGTGAGCCAATGAGGAGAGAGAGAGGGGGGCGGGGCCTAGCCTTGGTTCACTGTCTGAATGGAAACACAGAGCTGCGTCTTGGCTCGGGTGCCCCCCCCCCCCCCCCCCCCATAGTAAGCTGCTTGCTGGCAGGAGGGACCTGAGAAGAGGAGGATCAGGGCTGCTCTGTGCAAATTCACTTCACAGAGCAGGTAAGTATAACATGTTGTTTGTTTTTTTTAAATTTTATTTTCAAAAAATTAAAAAAATAGATTTTAGTATCGCTTTGAGAGATTACCCTCTTCAGCGCTGGAAGATTTACCCGCCTTCACGACCAGGCCACTGCATTAGTTTAACCGACAATTGCGCGGTCGTGCGGTGGTGTACACAAATAATATTTATGTTCTTTTTTTTTTTTCCCCACAAATAGAGCTTTCTTTTTGGTGGTATTTGATGACCTCTGCCCTCTGCGGTTTTTATTTTTTGCGCTATAAACATAAAAAAGACCAACAATTAAAAAAAAAAAAGACAATATTTTTTAATTTCTGCTATAAAAGGAATCCAATAATTAAAAAAAAATTCTTTAATAATTTAGGCCAATATGTATTCTTCTACATATTTTTAATTAAAAAAAAATCCCAATAAGTGTATATTGATACCTAATAAAGTGGCCATGTCCCTTTTTCCCCCACAAATAGAGATTTCTTTTGTTGGTATTTGATCACCATCATCTGCGGTTTTTATTTTTTGCGCTATAAACAAAGACCGACCATTACAAAAAAAAAGAAAGAAAATATTTTTTAATTTCTGTTATAAAACAAATCCAATAATTGAAAAAAAAAACTAAACAATTTCATCAATTTAAGCCAATATGTATTCTTCTACATATTTTTAATTAAAAAAATCTGCTAATTTCTGCTATAAAAGGAATCCAATAATTAAAAAAAAATTCTTTATTAATTTAGGCCAATATGTATTCTTCTACATATTTTTAATTAAAAAAAAAATCCCAATAAGTGTATATTGATACCTAATAAAGTGGCCAGTGAGTGTATAATTTGCTGATCACATACGTATGCACAGATTTTAGGGAGCGTGCATGGCAGCGGGGTTATGGGTTACTTTTAGTGGCTTGTTTTTTTTTTTTTTAATTTAATTTTTTTTTTGTTATTATTATTTTGCAACACTAAGTTGAAATAAAACGTTTTCTCTTGACACATACAGGGTTCATTTTTACTAAAGCCGGAGACTGCAAAATCCGTCTTCTGCAGAGAAACCAATCAGCTTCCAGGTTTTATTGCCAAAGCTTAACTGAACAATCTGAAGGTGGAAGCTGATTGGTTTCTATAAAGTGGGCCGGATTTTGCAGTCTCCAGCTGTAGTAAAAAAAACAAAACTGTCTAATTCTTCTCTTTCTTTCTTCCTTCTTCTCAGCAGGCTCAGAAACACGTTCCGTCGGTGTCGGTGTGCAGGAAATGCATCGCCCCAAAACCCGCCCGCACGCACCATTGTAGCATTTGCAATAGGTAAGTTGTGCAAAGTCAATTTTTTTTTTTTTTTTTTTTTTAATAAATTCTCACACCTCCTTGTGTATGGTGGAGACCCCAATATTAGAGGGGCTCCCCCCCCCCACTCTGGGATTGTACACTATGGAGCGTTCCATACCAGCAGGAGACTGATCTGGGAAATTCCAGAGGAGATGCACTATACTACCAAAAGTATTGGGACGCCTGCCTTTACACCCACATTTATTTCAGGTACTTGTATAGCGCCGTCAATTTACGCAGCGCTTTACATATACATTGTACATTCGCATCAGTCCCTACCAGGGCCGGGACTAGGGGTGGGCAGGAGGGACGGCTGCCCTGGGCACTGCGGTATAATGTGAGGTGGTGGGAGGCACCACAAGGAGATTTCCCACCCCACCTACCACCTCCGAAAAAAGTGTGTGTGTGTGTGTATGTATGTGTATATATATACATACATACATACATACATACATACATACATACATACATACATAATTTCATACTCCTTTTTTAACAAATTAAGTGCAACATTTATTGTAAAGTGCCAGCTTACGAGGGCACCGGTGTGATAATGGTTCCTTCGCAGGGAATTTCTAAAACAAGTTGCAATGACTAAGGGCCCCTCCTGCTGAGTGTGCCACCCCGGGGCCCCTCTCCTCAGGCTGCCTGCCTGTATTGATTGAAGTGGGGCCCGGGCCGCTCAGTCCTCAGTGCCCGTCAATGCAGCCTGATCAGTGCAGCCTGATCAGTGCCCATCAGTGCAGCCTGATCGGTGCCCATCAATGCAGCCTGATCGGTGCAGCCTGATCAGTGCCCATCAATGCAGCCTGATCGGTGCCCATCAATGCAGCCTGATCGGTGCCCATCAATGCAGCCTGATCGGTGCCCATCAATGCAGCCTGATCGGTGCAGCCTGATCAGTGCCCATCAATGCAGCCTGATCGGTGCCCAGCTGATCGGTGCCCATCAATGCAGCCTGATCGGTGCCCAGCTGATCGGTGCTCATCAATGCAGCCTGATCGGTGCCCATCAATGCAGCCTGATCGGTGCCCATCAATGCAGCCTGATCGGTGCCCAGCTGATCGGTGCCCATCAATGCAGCCTGATCGGTGCCCATCAATGCAGCCTGATCGGTGCCCAGCTGATCGGTGCCCATCAATGCAGCCTGATCGGTGCCCATCAATGCAGCCTGATCGGTGCCCATCAATGCAGCCTGATCGGTGCCCAGCTGATCGGTACCCATCAATGCAGCCTGATCGGTGCCCATCAATGCAGCCTGATCGGTGCCCATCTGATCGGTGCCCATCAATGCAGCCTGATCGGTGCCCAGCCGATCGGTGCCCATCAATGCAGCCTGATCAGGAATTGGAATTGCGCTGTTTTTTTTTTTTCCAATCTGTCATTTACCTTTTGAATAGCTTTACTATCCGGCATTTCTAAATGCCAAACTGAATCACGTTTTCCATCTGAATATCCTAACATCACAAATACAGCGCAGGGGTTCTCACACATTTCCAATACTTTACTAAAAGAAGTCTTCAGATTTTATTTTATACAAGGTCCACCTCCGAGTGCTAACGAGTGTTCTCTCTTCACAGGTGTATTCTTAAAATGGATCATCATTGTCGTATCCTTTATTGTTGTAAGAGACCTAGGAGGAGAGAAATCTGGCGGCTGCTTTTCATCCCGGCTTTACTTTCTAGTTAGTCGCTGGACCTAAAACGAATGTGCAGGATGGGAGTCCAGACTTTGCAACACTTTACTTTGTTGCATGCTTGTTCAAGGCAAGGACAGGAGTGACAACCCCCAAATTTTCATCCTTTATTTACACTATATTAAAGATGTTCTATTGGGTTGAGGTCAGGACTCTGTGCAGGCCAGTCAAGTTCCTCCACCCCAAACTCGCTCATCCATGTCTTTATGGACCTTGCTTTGTGCTCTGGTCCAAATCATTTGGTGGAGGGAGGATTATGGTGTGGGGTTGTTTTTCAGGGGTTGGGTTTGGCCCCTTAGTTCCAGTGAAGGGAACTGTTAAGGCGCCTCGTGCATCGGGAGGGGGGGGGGCTAAACGCTGTATCCTCGTACATCTGGGGGCTAAAGACCTAGTGTGCATGGGACCTAAGCAATGCTTCTTGACATCTGCTTCACTTACAATGAACGCTGGAGCCCCGTGCATTGCGAGGGGGGGGGAGCTGAACGCCGGAGCTTCGTGCATTGCGGTAAGGGCTGAACGCCGGAGCCTCGTGCATTGCGGGGGGGGGGGGGGCTCTGAACGCCGGAGCCTCGTGCATTGCGGGGGGGGGGGCTCTGAACGCTGGAGTCTTGTGCATTGCGGGGGGGAGGGCTGAACGCCGGAGCCTCATGCATTGCGGGGGGGGGAGGGCTGAACGCCGGAGCCTCGTGCATTGCGGGGGGGGGCTGAGCGTCGGAGCCTCGTGCATTGCGGTAAGGGCTGAACGCCAGAGCCTCGTGCATTGCGGGGGGGGGGGCTGAACGTCGGAGCCTCGTGCATTGCGGTAAGGGCTGAACGCCCGAGCCTCGTGCATTGCGGGGGGGGCTCCGAACGCTGGAGCCTCGTGCATTGCGGGGGGAGGGCTGAACGCCGGAGCCTCGTGCATTGCGGGGGGGGCTGAATGCCGGAGCCTCGTGCATTGCGAGGGGGGCTAAACGCCGGAGCCTCGTGCATTGCGGTAAGGGCTGAACGCCGGAGCCTCGTGCATTGCGGGGGGGAGGGCTAAACGCCGGAGCCTCGTGCATTGCGGTAAGGGCTGAACGCCGGAGCCTCGTGCATTGCGGGGGGGGGCTCTGAACGCTGGAGCCTTGTGCATTGCGGGGGGGGAGGGCTGAACGCCGGAGCCTCGTGCATTGCGGGGGGGGGCGCGTAACGCCGGAGCCTCGTGCATTGCGGGGGGGGCGCGTAACGCCGGAGCCTCGTGCATTGCGGGGGGGGGGGCTGAACGCCGGAGCCTCGTGCATTGCGGGGGGGGGGGCTCTGAACGCCAGAGCCTCGTGCATTGGGGGGGCTGAACGCCGGAGCCTCGTGCATTGTGGGGGGGGCTCTGAACGCCAGAGCCTCGTGCATTGGGGGAGCTGAACGCCGAAGCCTCATGCATTGCGGGGGGGGCTGAACGCCGGAGCCTCATGCATTGCGGGGGGGGGGTGAACGCCGGAGCCTCGTGCATTGCGGGGGGGGGGATAGATGCCTTATCCTTGTGCGTCAGGGGGGGGGCTAAACGCTGTATCCTCGTGCATTGGGGGGCTCAACGCTGTATCCTCGTGCATCGGGGGGGCCTAAACGCCGTATCCTTGTGCATCGGGGGGGCCTAAACGCCATATCCTCGTGCATTGGGGGGGCTGAACGCTGTGTCCTCCTACGTCCGGGGGCTAACTGCCTAGTATGCATGGGACCTAAGCAGTGAAACTTTAACAAGATTTGGTTCCCTGTTAGGAAAGTGATATAATTCTGATCACAGCGTGATGATTGATTGCACCTGATGGGAATACATTGTAACTCCTCCTATAACTCAGGTGGACACTGATTAGAAGTACTGGTGGAGGGTGATGTGGTGCTCCATCCCAAGGGGTCTAGTCAGGACCCATATAGTAGTGGGCATAAGCACTGTATGGCCATACGGTGTGACCAAATCCCCCATATTTGCTTTATTAGGTTCAGGTTCTTTTAAATGGCCTTGTAGGATTGAAATGACATTTTTGTATGTGTGCGCTGTTATCCTTTTGTTCTCTGAGACTCAGGCTCCTTAACATTGCTGACATCACAGCGTGGCTCAATAACTGTGTTGGCCATTACAACCATCGCTACTTCTTCTCCTTCTGCCTTTTCATGACCATGGGCTGCATTTACTGCAGCATCAGCAGCCGCGTCATGTTCCGTGATGCCTACGCAGCCATTGAGGTGAGATTATTTCGGGGGGGGGGGGGGGGACCGTCGGAGACCAAAGGGGCATTACATCATTGGTGTCTTTAAAAGCATCTGTCTACCCAAAACTCATACACTTGTGTATAGATGCCAGTGTGTGGTGTCATCAGCTGGCTTGTTATGTCGCTGCATCTGGGTTATCCCCTCCAACCATAGGACATAGCCAATTGAAAGAGGTCTTAAAGCCCCACTCTGGGATCCGTTTAGTCTCGCCCTCTCTTCTATCCGTTTGCCCCATATAAGAAACCCTTTTTACTTACCTCAAGCAGCAGTCATGTGACGCTACAGCCCCCAAGCCTTCTCTGCTTCTCTTTTACTTCCTGGAAGGGACCTTTTTCGGGTGTCCATGTCCGTGCCTGCATGATATGGACACTTCCTATTGAATGTCCAGTTTTGGGGGGTCCTCTCAGGATCAAGGAGGACAATATCATCACGGGATTGACAATCTCAAAGGGGGACATCACGGCACTGGATCAGCAGCCCTCCCCACCTGGAAATGGAAGTGGCGAGAGACCTGGAGGGGGGGGACGTAGGTGAGTATATCTGCCTTCGCAAGCTAAGAAGGAACAAAGTGCTTAATGCCACCGGTTAGAGGTGGGTGGGCGGGAGGTATTAGTGAAAAAAAATAGTTTTAGCCTGGAGTGGGGCTTTAAAGTGAACCTGTGACCAAGCTATGGACAATTCAATTATTTATATATTCTTAAAAAGCTTTACTACAAGCCACCACTGACCCCTGTAGCTGCAGGGACTGTGGAGTAATTCATCCTCAAATTCCCTGCTGTTAGGGGAAGCAAAGGAAGATAACTAGTGATTACTGCTCCTCTGTTGTAAACTTTGAGGATGAATGGCTCCACAGTACTTACAACTACAGAGGTAATTAAGGTCTTGTTTTCTTGTTTGTAGAATATGTTCTAGTTTGAAGGTCCTTAGATTGTCCATGGGTCCGATTAAGCTAAGCACACACATTCAGCCTTCTGTTTGAAAGTGTCAGATAATCTTTATGGGGTAGCTCCTGGGTAATGTAATGGAGGTCAACTGACCAGCCCAAGTGAAATCTTGTCCCACATTTCATTCATGTGCTGCAATACGTGTGTGTGGGTGTATGTGGGGGGGGGGGGGGTGAAGAGTCTACACCATTAACCTCAAGTTCATTCCAGGGGAAGTGATGTCACAAGAGTTAAGTAATATGCGTGTGTTTGGCTTTACTTTATAGGCAAGTCACCACCTATAATGAAGAACCTACCCATTTGTGGCCTCAGCACCCACCTAATTAATATGGTTGCCCCCTTTGCTGTATGGAGATTCTATGATTATTGGCTTTCCTTTTTCATATTTTTATTGTTGGGAACATTGCAGCAGGAGGGGTATGGAGGATTCATCATGGCAGGGGCCACTTGCTTTACAAAAAGGTATATTCTTGATAGGTACTGAAGGGTGGGGCCTTATACAGATGTTCAGTAGAGTCATGTTCTATGTTCAATATGAGGTTTGTGAGAAGTTTTGGTAAACCTGAGAGCCATAGAAACCGCTTACGACCCAATAGCCTGCCATTGCTCTACTTCCTGATACCATAGCACTCCATCCTACATATCACCACATCGCATTCTTGCAGCTTATAGGGGCATGATTAGCTGGACTGGAAGGTAATTGTGGTCATATTTCCTTCTTATCAGAAATTCAAGCACCAGGAGAAGGAGAGGCTGAAGTTTGCAGGCAATGAGGTGGGCTGTGTTGAAGTGATTGTCAGCTGTGTGTCTAAATAGCACAACACAAGTGCTTATGTTTTATTGTCCTTTACCAATGCTGGAGGGTTCTTCTTGTGCACGGGCTATCCTCTTCATTGCTTCAAGCATGTCCCCTCTTCCTGCTTCTTGATTGTATTGATGGATGGATGTCTTGTGTCACTAACCCGCATTCACTTTTATTTAGGCCTTAGTGTTCCAGACCTGTGTAACGATCCATATAGTTTATCATAGCGACATATCAGACATTCTAGTTCACTTCCAGGTTTATGGTGACCAGGTCTGTGGTGTTGGGCGTTCGACCTGTGTCCATGGCATGAGCGTAAGATACATCTGAGATCCTTCAGAATTCATTGACAGATGGAACGGACCTGAATTTGACCTCCCTCCTGACCCCAGTTTGACCTTCTCCTGACCAGACTTTAACCTCCTCCTGACCAGAATTTGACCACCGCCTGATGAGAATTTGACCACCGCCTGACGAGAATTTGACCAGTGACTGACCAGAATTTGACCACCTCCTGACCTGAATAAGACCTTCTTCTAACCAGAATTCAACCTCTTCCTGACCAGAGTGGACTGAATAATAAATCCATCTAACTAGAACTTGTCCTCCTCCTTGCCTGAATAAAACGTCCATTTCCCCAGAGCGCGTCGCCCTTTTGCGCAGAGGGCGTCGCCCTTTTGCGCAGAGGGCGTCGCTCTTTTGCGCAGAGGGCGTCGCCCTTTTGCGCAGAGGGCGTCGCCCTTTTGCGCAGAGGGCGTCGCCCTTTTGCGCAGAGGGCGTCGCCCTTTTGCGCAGAGGGCGTCGCCCTTTTGCGCAGAGGGCGTCGCCCTTTTGCGCAGAGGGCGTCGCCCTTTTGCCCAGAGGGCGTCGCCCTTTTGCCCAGAGGGCGTCGCCCTTTTGCCCAGAGGGCGTCGCCCTTTTGCCCAGAGGGCGTCGCCCTTTTGCCCAGAGCGCGTCGCCCTTTTGCCCAGAGGGCGTCGCCCTTTTGCCTAGAGCGCGTCGCCCTTTTGGCCTAGAGCGCGTCGCCCTTTTGGCCTAGAGCGCGTCGCCCTTTTGGCCTAGAGCGCGTCGCCCTTTTGGCCTAGAGCGCGTCGCCCTTTTGGCCAGAGCGCGTCGCCCTTTTGGCCAGAGCGCCTCGCCCTTTTGCCCAGAGCGCGTCGCCCTTTTGCCCAGAGCGCGTCGCCCTTTTGCCCAGAGCGCGTCGCCCTTTTGCCCAGAGCGCGTCGCCCTTTTGCCCAGAGCGCGTCGCCCTTTTGCCCAGAGCGCGTCGCCCTTTTGCCCAGAGCGCGTCGCCCTTTTGCCCAGAGCGCGTGGCCCTCCTGACCCCAGAGCGCGTGGCCCTCCTGACCCCAGAGCGCGTGGCCCTCCTGACCCCAGAGCGTGTGGCCCTCCTGACCCCAGAGCGCGTGGCCCTCCTGACCCCAGAGCGTGTGGCCCTCCTGACCCCAGAGCGCGTGGCCCTCCTGACCCCAGAGCGCGTGGCCCTCCTGACCCCAGAGCGCGTGTCACCCTCCTGACCCCAGAGCGCGTGTCACCCTCCTGACCCCAGAGCGCGTGTCACCCTCCTGACCCCAGAGCGCGTGTCACCCTCCTGACCCCAGAGCGCGTGTCACCCTCCTGACCCCAGAGCGCGTGTCACCCTCCTGACCCCAAAGCGTGTCACCCTCCTGACCCCAAAGCGTGTCACCCTCCTGACCCCAAAGCGTGTCACCCTCCTGACCCCAAAGCGTGTCACCCTCCTGACCCCAAAGCGTGTCACCCTCCTGACCCCAAAGCGTGTCACCCTCCTGACCTAAACAAGACTTTCATCTGTGCAGAACTTGTCCTCTTCCTGATCTGACTTTGCCCTCCTCCTGACCTCCTTCCAGCAGGTTTTGCATTGCCTTGGACTTGCATGAGAATGCAAAAGCTGTTGACACACTCCAAAGACGTGCAAGTTAAAAGGCTAATTTCAGTACTTTTTCAGGCTGTCGTGAATGGCTAAGTACTGTGGATTATTTGTGGTACCTGGGCACTGGAACCAAGATGGTGTTATACACGCAAACTGCAAAGTATATAAAGGACAAGCTTGCTGCCCATGGCCAGTATTTTGGATTACATTGAGCCGTGCCGCACCTGGAGGATGATAGGGAGAAGCTGATAAGGGCAACATGAACAGTTCTGCCGGAGGTCAGCAGAAAGGACCAGAGGGGGAGATGTGAGGTTCCTCTACGGACTTCACGTGAGGATTTCTCATGAATGAATGTTCAGGTGGTGCCGTGGTAAAGGTAAGTATTCCCGGCCTTTTACAGGCAGGATTCTTTTGGAGGTGTTTTTATTTTTTTGATTGTTTAATTGTTGGGTAATATGTTGGCTGTGCATGGACTTCCTAGAAAAAAAATCATTTGGCCACCACAAGCATCAGTAAACGTGTCCTCATTCATACTCGAGGCCCATTATAAATATTTCTGAACTTGATCTTCACATATACTAAGGGCCAAATCCAGCTAAAACTGATCATTTTGAGATGGCTTTTGGTAGGAGGAATCACTTGGTGTTTTCTCAATCAATGTAAGGCTAGCAAAACATTTTTCCAGCAGACTGGCTTTTTTTTTGCCTCTCGTGGCACACATCAGTCTCTGAGTGGCTCCTTCCAAAAGTACTTTCGTTGCGGCGCACCACAATGCGTGATAAGCAGCATAAATTGCCCATCAGTTATGATAGGAGAGAAGAGAGATGAGCTCATCAGTCTGCCGCTTCTCTTTTCACTGTCCAGTCACAGCTTGGGGGCTCGTCCGGGATGGGATAACCTGGGCTTAGAGGAACTGGGTTATAAATGTATGCTGGGCATCTAGGAGCAGAAAAAAAAAAAGTAAATCTCCGGATTGTATTGTCGTGATTGATTTTTTTTTTATATAATTGAGTCTTGACTGGCTTTTATATGGAAGAATTCTACCATATCACCGGCAGGGGAAGAGACGAGAAGTACCGTATATACTCGAGTATAAGTCGAGGCCCTAATTTAACAAAAAAAAAATGGGAAAAACTTAGTGACCCGAGTATAAGACGAGGGTGAGAAATGCACAGCTACTGTAAGTGGAAAAGAGGTCAACAATGTCCATTTTCAGCCTCACTTTGCCCATTTGCAGCCATAGGTCCCCCGAACTTCAAACTCGGTAGTTAAGGGTTCCTAGATGCCCCCCTAGCTGCAGCCAAAATTTGGGGTCTCTGAACTGACATTGCTGCAGATGGACACAGTTGAGCGACTTTGGGGCCCCGTATCTTGGGGCCACTTAGTGCTAGGAACCCCAAATTTGGTGTGCAAACTCGGTGGAACTAGCATTATAAAATATCCAAAGCTGTGGTTTCTAGCACCAAGTGTCCCCAAGATACAGGGCCCCAAAAATCGGTTCAGAAAATGTCAAGCACTTCTGCAGCAGAGAATGACATTTTCCGAACCGGATTTGGGGCCCCGTATCTCGAGGTCACTTGATTCTAGAAACCCCAGCTTTGGATATGTTATGGTACCAGTTCCACTGGGTTTGCACACCAAATTTGGGGTTTCTAGCACCTATTGGCCCTGAGATACTTGGCCCCAAAGTCAGTTCAGAAAATGTCAAGCACTTTTCTGCAGCAGAGAATGACATTTTCCGAACCAATTTTGGGGCCCCGTATATCGGGGCCACTTAGAGCTAGGATATGTTGTGGGACCAGTTCCACTGGGTTTGCACACCAAATTTGGGGTTCCTAGCACCAAGTGGCCCTGAGATACGGGGCCCCAAAGTCGGTTCGGAAAATGAAATTTTTTGCTGCAGAAAAGTGATTGACTCGAGTATAAGTCGAGGGGGGCACTTTCAGCACAAAAAAATGTGCTGAAAAACTCGACTTATACTCGAGTATATACGGTAATTGTGTATGTGGCGGTATTCAGTAACAATCGGGGTCGGTGGAACCTCGGATTACGAGCATAATCCGTTCCAGGAGAATGCTCGTAAATCCAAAGTACTCGCATATCAAAGCGAGTTTTCCCATTGAAGTCAATGGAAACGAAAATAATTTGTTCCGCATTGACTTCAATGGAATGCAATACCGCATGCGGCCAGAGGCGGGGGGGGGGGCGGAGAGCCTCGGAAACAGCCAAAAAGGCCTGAGCGACAATTCGGCGGACCTCGGGAAAGACTTCCTACCCGAGATTTGCCAAGGTCAGACGTGCTGTACTCGGGCCTTTCCGTGCATTTCCAAACGTAGCGTTCTTCTCGGCTCTGGCGCGCCCCCCCCCCACCTCAGGCCAAAAGGGGTACTGCACACCGCTTTGGCCTGAATCGTGCTCGTTTACGGGGCACAACACTCGCAAACCGAGTTACGATTTTAAAAAATACAGCGCTCGTATTGCGAAACGCTCGTTAACCGCGTTACTCGCAACCCAAGGTTCCACTGTATATTGCTTCTTTTTTTTAAGGAAAAGCTGGGAATCCTAGACATGGATGCATAATAATTATAACCATCTATATATGTATATATTTTTTGCTCTTAGACCATCTACAGTCAGACTCCCCCACCTACCTTCACCTTCAGAGAGAGAGTGTTTCACAAGTGTATCATCTACCTCTGGGTGCTCTGCAGGTAAGTTCACACAACCTTCTTCCTTCCTAACAGGCTCCGCCCTTTTATTACTTTCAGCAACGCCCATCTAGTTTCCTATTAAAGTGATCTTCCAATGCAATGCCAGCTCACGTCATGACACAACATAATAAATCCTCCAGCAATACTAACCCACAGGGGAAACAAGAACATGAAAGCAAAGGAACTGAAGTCTTTTTTTAATGTTTTGTTTTACCACTTAAAGCGTTTGTTACCCCAACACTCCATATTCCTTATTTCTGGCGGATGTATCATGTACTGGTATCAGAAAGTCTCCTGTTCTCTTTTGTATCGCTTCCTTTGTGTGAAATCCCTGGTGTTCCTGGCAAGTCCCTCTGCTTTCCTATTAAAAACTGACCACACTAAGCAGGAGAGCACAGCGTGGTCAGCTCTCTAGCTATGCTGGGAACTGATTGTACTCTCCTCCAATGATTAGACTTTTCCTGATGACCCCCCCCCCCCCAGCGCCATTCACTGCAGCTCTTATGCAACTGAGAACAGAGGGAATGTGATCACTTAAAGTGGAGTTCCACCCCCCAAAAAAAAAAAAATAATGTGCTTAAAAAGTGATAAAGAAATTCGTTATTTTTTTACATTTATTTTGGATGTGCTTTATAGTAGAAAAGTAAAATATATATATATTATTTTATATATATTTATATATATATATTAAATTTAAAAAAATTAAAAATTCTCCCAAAAATTTTTTTTAAAAAAACATTTGGAGAATTTTTTTTTTTTTTAATTTACTCACCTCTAAATGCCTGTTGCTAGGAGGGGGTCCCTCGTAATCTGCCTCCTTCGGTGCCTGGGCTCCTGACGTCACTTCCCTCGGTGCAGGAAGTGAGATCGCCTCCCCCCCTTCTTGTCAATCATCTGGGACACGTGACCACTCCCAGATGATTGCGTGGCCAGCGACAGCGCGCGGTGCGACTCGCGCGTGCGCAGTGGGTGCCCGGCTGTGAAGCTACAGCCGGGCGCGCCCACAGTTCAAATGCCAGCGCCGCTTCGACCCCCCCCGCATCGCTGGACCCTGGGACAGGTGAGTGTCCGATTTATTAAAAGTCAGCAGCTGCAGTATTTGTAGCTGCTGACTTTTAATTTGTTTTTTTTTTCTTTAAGTGTGAACCCCGCTTTAATATAAAAAACTTTTTTTCATTTTTTTTTTTTTTTTTTCATTTTATTTATTTTTTATATCTATACAAAAATGTTTTGCCTTTTCATTTCTATTTTAAACGGAATGGGGTCGTTTTACAATCACTTTAACCATTTCAGCTCCGGAAAGGTTTCACCCACTTCCTGACCGGCCTTTTTTTTTTACGATACGGCGCTGCGTCGCTTTAACTGACAATTGCGCGGTCGTGCGACGCTGTACCCATATAATAGAAAGCTCTATTTCTGGGGGGAAAAAAGGACATAATTTTGTTTGGGTACAGCATCGCATGACTGCGTCAAAGTAACGCAGTGCTGTATCGCAAAAAATGGCCTGGTCATTTAGAGGGGGGGTAAATTTTCCGGAGGTCAAGTGGTAAAATTTAAAGGCAAAGGGCAGGGCCGCCATTACAATTCAAGGGCAGCAATGTGTTCCTCCATAGGAACGGTTTACTTTTTGGGTAAATGTTGCATTCCCTTAGGGAGTGTAAAGTAACAGTGACAAGGACTGGGGGGGATGGGGGGGGGGTGGCTGTCCATCCACGCTGATAAAATGGTTCTTTTGTCTTTCCGCAGTTCGGTGGCTCTGGCCCTCGGCGCTCTCACGCTGTGGCACGCAATGCTCATCACCCGAGGGGAGACCAGCATAGAGCGGCACATCAACAAGAAGGAGAGGAAGAGACTGCTGGCCATGGGGAAGGTAAAATAACCCACAACAAAGATGGCTGCTCTGTTCCCAGTGCATTGTGACACTATAGTACAGCCAGGGGGAGATGAGGAGAGGTGGGAGGGAATACGGTAGGGTTGCTCTAGCAAATACTCCAGTACCTGAAACTGATACTTTCAGGCTCGGATCTTTCAGCTGTCAGCGGGACTCTCCCACTGACAGCTGAAATGTAAAAAAAAAGCCGGCAATTATCGGATGTTAAGGGGCGGGGCCGCCGCATCCTTAACAACTGATGACCGATTCAGCTGTCAGTGGGGTTCTCCTGTTGACAGCTGAAGTGTAAACGAAGTCCCAGTAATTGGAGCTGTGCCATAAAAAAAAAAAGCAGCCGGACAATGATTATTAAAGCGGAAGTTCCACCCACATTTTTCACTCCTCGCCATGCAGCACTAATGTGCATCCTTAAAATGAATTGCCAATTTTTATTTTTTTTCTGTTCACTTACCTGATTTATGCCTATATCTAATTTCAATTCCTCCTTTTAGGCGCCGTACATCATTTCCAGTTTTGCATTGGCTCCTAGGAAATCTGGGTCAGCTTGGCATGGCACTGCTCCCGTAACATTTAACATTGGTGTCTATGGAAATTTTTGGTCAGCTTGGCATGGCACTGCTCCCGTAACATTTAACATTGGTGTCTATGGAAATTTTTGGTCAGCTTGGCATGGCTCCAGTAACATTTAACATTGATGTGGGAAGGGTGGGTGAAAGGCGCGTGATCAAGCGCTTACATCAAAAACATCACGCGCCTTTCACCCACCCTTCCCACACAGTCTTTCCCAGACCACCCCTGGTCAGTTTAGGCAGCGGGGCACACATGACCATCTTCTCCAGTTTTTTCCACATTAAACAGCACAATTAAATTTACACCCACAAAGCCTTCACAAGCGCAGGAGTAATTCTTCTTTTTTGTCTATATTTCGCACATTTAACATTGGGGTCTAAGGAAAATCTTGGTCAGCTTGGCATGGTTGTGCCATGTCAAGCTGACCAAGGTTGCACAACACTGCACATGTGCGAGATCGGCAGATGCGTGCACGGAAGCCAGGAAGAAAGGACACTCTGGCTTCAGATGCCCACACTGAAGATGGCCGCGCTGTGCAGGAACTTCACAAAGTAAGAAAACGATGCCGCACAAATAGAAAACTGGGCACAGTTTACACCATACCTTTGTTACATTGCACGAGGCATGAGGGGTCTAGGGGTATTTTTATCTTAAAAGTCTTATTTCGGCCGGAACTCCGCTTTGACAACATTGCTCAGCTGCTGAAACAGAAAGATAAAAAGAAACATTGTTTCTTTTTGTATCTTTATTTTTATTCATCTACAGATCAAAGGGATGAACTTCGATCTGCAGATGCAGTCAGTTTAATGCAATCTGTCAAAAAAAAAAAAAATTTGAGGGATTTTTTTTTTTTAATTAAATGTTTCTGTTTAACCCCTTATTAACCCTTAATTGTACTCTAATCAGCCTTAATTAACTCCCTATTTTCTTTCTCCTTTTTATTATTTTCCTGCTTTTTTTTTTTTTCACTTTGTCATTCTGACACTGTTGGGGGCAAGTGACACTAATACAGTGATCAGTGCAAAACCTATGCACTATTACTGTACTAATGACACTGGCTGGGTAGGGGTTAATATCAGAAGCGATCATAGGGTTTAATGTGTGCCTAGCCAGTGTTTGTATACTGTGGGGGGGGGGGGGGGTTCTTTTACTAGAGGAAGGCAAAGATCTGTGTCTCTCTGCTTTGTGGGAACACAGGATCCATGCCTTCTGTACTGACAGAACGGTGATCTGCCGGTGTGACGAACGATCGATGTGGGGTGCCGGTGGACACTGAGTCTGCGGTACCCGTGTAATCACAGCGGGAGCGAGCCACATATATATGTAATATAATAATATATAATATAAATAAATAAATATATTTATTTATATATTATAAATATTATATTATATATTAAATATTATATATATATAAATATTATATTATTTATATATTAATATAAATAAATATATATATATATATATATATATATATATATATATATATATATATATATATATATATATATATATATATATATATATATATATATATATATATATATATATATATATATATATATATATATGTGATCCTGGGCACAGCTGCCACCCTGTATTAGTAAAACTGGTATAGGGCGGTCGGTTACTTTGTGTCACTTTAAGTCGATCTGTAATATCAGTATCATTGTTTTCATTGCAGGTATTCTATAATCCGTACAGCTACGGCCGCGGAGGGAACTGGAGACTTTTCTTTGGAGTGCAAACAAAACTGTAAGTTATCTTTAAAGTAAAAGAAAAAAAAAACACACAGAGGGAAATTTGCCAGAATCCGGAGCAGCTGTTCATAGCAACCAATCAGCTTCTACGGGGCCCCGCATATATATCCGCCTGCCGACCGCCACATGTAGATTTACGTCGGCAGAATGGCACGGCTGCGCAAATGGGCGTACCGGTACGTCCCTTTGAATTTGCAGTCGTGCCGCGTGCTCCGTGATCGCGCCCGTGATGTCCACCGGGGTGCCCCACGATCATTTCGCGGACAGAACAAGGCATTCCCCGTTCTGCCTTGTGACAGGACAGAGATCGACTGCCCCCTGTCATCGGGAAGCAGTGATCACTGTTGTGTCACTTGTAGCCCATCCCCCCCCACAGTTAGAATCACTCCCTAGGACACACTTAACCCCATCATCGCCCCCTAGTGTTTAACCCCATTCCCTGCCAGTGTCATTTACACAGTAATCAATGCATTTTTATAGCTCTGATCGCTGTATAAATGACAATGGTCCTAAAATAGTGTCAAAAGTGTCCGATCTGTTCCGCCATAATGTTGCAGTCACGATAAAAATCGCAGATCGCTGCCACTACTAATAAAAAAAATAAATAATAAAAATGCCATAAATCTATCCCCTATTTTGTAGACGCTATAACTTTTGCGCAAATCAAACAATATACGCTTATTTGTTTTTTTTGTTTTTTTTACCAAAAATAGAAGAATAGAAGAATACGTATCGGCCTTAACAGGAAAAAATTTGTTTTTTTTATATATTTTTGGGGGATATTTATTATAGCTAAAAGTAAAACATATTGCTTTTTTTTTTCAAAATTGTCGCTCTTCTTTTGTTTATAGCGCAAAAAATAAAAACCGCAGAGGCGATCAAATACCACCAAAAGAAAGCTCTATTTGTGGGGGGAAAAAAAGGACATCAATTTTGTTTGGGTGCAACGTCGCACGACCGCGCAATTGTCAGTTAAAGCGTCGCAGTGCCGAATCGCAAATGACCTGGTCATTCAGCAGCCCAATCTTCCGGGGCTGAAGGGGATAGAATTGCCACAAATTGCGGGGGACCCAAGACTGCCACGAAATATGGTGTTGAGATATAAACCCGATCGGTAATGAGCATTATGAGAGAAGATATCGGTATGCTGGACCTTCCAGATTCCGTTCACAGCAGCAGCTGCACTAAAATCTCCGCACTGCTTTTTTTTTTTTTTTTTTAAACAAACTTTTTATTATTATATCACAAAATTACATTTCCTGACCTTTTATTGGCTGTAGGTGCAGCATGGTGCAAGACGGGGGTTGCATTGCAGTGAAAAAGAAAAAGTACTGCATGCAATCATTGTTTGTTTGTTTTTTTTAGCACATATCACCATAATGCCACACAGTGCGGTATTGTACAGTGTAAATTTGCTGTCCCCTAAAAATAACTCAACACACAGCCATTAATGTCTAAACCGCTGGCAACAAAAGTCAGTACACCCCTAAGTGAAAATGTCCAAATTGGGCCCAAATTGTCCAATATTTTGTGTGGCCACCATTATTTTCCAGCACTGCCTTAACCCTCTTGGGCATGGAGGTCACCAGAGCTTCACAGGTTGTCACTGGAGTCCTCTTCCCCTCCTCCATGATGACATCACAGAGCTGGTGGATGTTAGAGACCTTGCGCTTCTCCACCTTCTGTTTGAGGATGTCCCAGAGATGATCAATAGGGTTTAGGTCTGGAGACATGCTTGGCCAGTCCATCACCTTTACCCTCAGCTTCTTTAGCAAGGCAGTGGTGGTCATCTTGGAGGTGTGTTTGGGGTGGTTATCATGTTGGAATACTGCCCTGCGGTCCAGTCTCTGAAGGGAGGGGATCATGCTCTGCTTCAGTATGTCACAGTACATGTTGGCATTCATGGTTCCCTCAATGATCTGTAGCCCCCCAGTGCCGGCAGCACTCATGCAGCCCCAGACCATGACACTCCCACCACCATGCTTGACTGTAGACAAGACACACTTGTCTTTGTCCTCCTCACCTGGTTGCCCCCACACACGCTTGTCACCATCTGAACCAAATACGTTTATCTTGGTCTCATCAGACCACAGGACATGGTTCCACTAATCCATGTCCTTAGTCTGCTTGTCTTCAGCCAACTGTTTGTGGGCTTTCTTGTGCATCATCTTTAGAAGAGGCTTCCTTCTGGGACGACAGCCATGCAGACCAATTTGATGCAGTGTGCGGCGTATGGTCTGAGCACTGACAGGCTGACCCCCCACCCCTACAACCTCTGCAGCAATGTTGGCAGCACTCATACGTCTATTTCCCAAAGACAACCTCTGGATATGACGCTGATCACGTGACCTCAACTTCTTTGGTGGACCATGGCGAGGCCTGTTCTGAGTGGAACCTGTCCTGTTATACCGCTGTATGGTCTTGGCCACCGTGCTGCAGATCAGTTTCAGGGTCTTGGCAATCTTCTTATAGCCTAGGCCATCTTTATGTAGAGCAACAATTCTTTTTTTCAGATCCTCAGAGAGTTCTTTGCCATGAGGTGCCATGTTGAACTTCCAGTGACCAGTATGAGAGAGTGAGAGCGATAACACCAAATTTACAACACCTGCTCTCCATTCACACCTGAGACCTTGTAACACTAACGAGTCACATGACACCGGGGAGGGAAAATGGCTAATTGGGCCCAATTTGGACATTTTCACTTAGGGGTGTACTCACTTTTGTTGCCAGCGGTTTAGACATTAATGGCTGTGTGTTGAGTTATTTTGAGGGGACAGCAAATTTACACTGTTATACAAGCTGTACACTCACTACTTTACATTGTAGACAAGTGTCATTTCTTCAGTGTTGTCACATGAAAAGGTAGAAGAAAAGATTTACACAAATGTGAGGGGTGTACTTACTTTTGTGAGATACTGTATATATATAACATTTTTTCTTCCTTCCTTTCCAACGCTTTTCCAGTAGATCAGTGGTCTCCAAACTGTGGCTTACAGGACATATGTGGCCCTTAGGGAACTATTCCTCCCACTGACACCAATGATGGGGCACTATTCCTCTCACTGATACCAATGATGGGGCACTATTCCTCCCACTGATACCAATGATGGGGCACTATTCCTCCCACTGACACCAATGATGGGGCACTATTCCTCCCACTGATACCAATGATGGGGCACTATTCCTCCCACTGACACCAATGATGGGGCACTATTCCTCTCACTGATACCAATGATGGGGCACTATTCCTCCCACTGATACCAATGATGGGGCACTATTCCTCCCACTGACACCAATGATGGGGCACTATTCCTCCCACTGACACCAATGATGGGGCACTATTCCTCCCACTGACACCAATGATGGGACACTATTCCTCCCACTGACACCAATGATGGGGCATTGTTTATTTCCACTGACATCGGGATTCCCGGGTGTTTGGGAAGTCTGGAGACCGCTGCATTAGATATAACATTGTATTTCGCACAGGTAGAACATTTGGTTGGTCTTCATTGAACGTTTTCTCTCGGCAGACATTGGATAAGTCGGGTCCTCCTCCCATCCTCACACTCGGCCTATGGAGATGGACTGACCTGGAAGCCTCCATCTTGGATCCCCACAAAGCAGACTTCTGTTCTTGCGATCTGAGGTTCTGTCCTCCCGGCCCGGTGACATTATTTATAAACGGATTATTTTTTTTTTAGAAATCATTTTCAGACTTTTATTCCGGAAGAGTGAAGGAGGGAAATGGATGATTAAAGTGGACCTGTCCCGAGTCCTGGAGACATTCGCGTTCTTTATGGAAGAAACTTTTGGTCAGAGACTTAAAACTCGTCAGTAAGTCGGTATAAAGAACAACGATGGGGTGCGATGTACAGAGACCCAACGCAGCCAATCAGAAATCATCTCTCACCGGTGTTACTGCATTAAACTAAAAGCTGATTGGCTGCTTTATATCACTCCATTTTGTACATTCTTCTTCTTTTGTTTTCCTGTCTTGTTGGATACAAATGACCTGTGATTGGGGAGCTCCACATTGACTTCTAGTGAATGAATAGATGGGATTCTTACAAAATGATGTGAAGTGACCCTGTCACTGATGTCTGAACCCGAGGCGTTCCTCCATTGCTGCTCCAACTGCTGTCTGCTTGTTGCTCCATTTGGAGACGTTAATAAGGGTCCTAATATGCAGTGGCGGCCGGTCCACAAGGGGCACCCCCCCCCCACCCCCCAGATCACACCATCTGTGTGGCCATGCACTGTGCGGGGCAGCAGACCAATAGGTTTCTACCAGGTCTGCCAACCCTCTCACAGGTAGGTGACCGCATCCAATTGGCCAGTTTTATATAGTCCTCTGAGCCCTCCCACTCTGCGCTGCCAGCGAATCGGCTTCCCAGCCAGTCAGAACCTGGAAAGAAGAGCAGGTGAAGACAGTCCAGGGGAGCTCCGCCATAGAGTGCGGACCTGGAAGGGGGCTCGCCTGCACCCCCCCCCCCCCCCCCCGCAAAAACCCTCCAGCCACCACTGCTAATATGGATTTGCGCGATCCTTGACCCATCCTGAGGCTTAGGTCACACCAGGTATTTCAGGACAGTCCCACCCTCCCCCCGGCGCAGTCGCACCGCTCTCCCCCCGGCGCAGTTGCACCGCTCTCCCCCCGGCGCAGTTGCACCGCTCTCCCCCCGGCGCAGTCGCACCGCTCTCCCCCCGGCGCAGTCGCACCGCTCTCCCCCCGGCGCAGTCCCACCGCTCTCTCCCCCCGGCGCAGTCCCACCGCTCTCTCCCCCCGGCGCAGTCCCACCGCTCTCTCCCCCCGGCGCAGTCCCACCGCTCTCTCCCCCGATGCTGACCTGCTCTCCCCCGGCGCAGTCCCACCACTCCGGCGCAGTCCCACCGCTCTCTCCCCCGGCGCAGTCCCACCGCTCTCTCCCCCGGCGCAGTCCCACCGCTCTCTCCCCCGGCGCAGTCCCACCGCTCTCTCCCCCCGATGCTGACCTGCTCTCCCCCGGCGCAGTCCCACCACTCCGGCGCAGTCCCACCGCTCTCTCCCCCGGCGCAGTCCCACCGCTCTCTCCCCCGGCGCAGTCCCACCGCTCTCTCCCCCGGCGCAGTCCCACCGCTCTCTCCCCCCGATGCTGACCTGCTCTCCCCCGGCGCAGTCCCACCGCTCTTTCCCAGCGCAGTCCCACCGCTCTCTCCCCCCGATGCCGACCTGCTCTCCCCCGGCGCAGTCCCACCGCTCTTTCCTGGGGCAGTCCCACTGCACTCCCCCGATGCCGACCCGCTCTCCCCCAGCGCAGTCCCACCGCGCCCACAAGACAAAGCCACATGCCTCATCTCCAATGTGAATGCTTTTGTGGCCGTACTGCACACAGTACTTTTATTCCAGTGCAGCGCACTCAAAACATTCCAGCTGATAGTACTTTATGAAATGTCACCATGTGACATTTTAATAAAGTTTGTTTAAAGCGGAGCTCCGGGCTCCTTCAGAAAAAAAATTGTCAGCAGCTACAAATACTGTAACTGCTGACTTATAATATGAGGACACTTACCTGTCCAGGGATCCCGCCATGCGTGAAGCACGTTGCCCTTTGTGAATGGCCCGGCGGCGGGGGGAAGGAGGAGGGGGGGCCACAGCAAGATCCGCTGGCAGTGGGAGCGGGTACCTGTCAAAACCAAGTACCCCCCCATCCCTAAAAAGGCACCAAATGTGGCAGCGGAGGGGGGGAGGAGGCAAACAAGCGGAGTTTCCCCTTTTGGGTGGCGCCCCTCTTTATGTGACATTTCAATAAAGTTTTTTAGGATATTTTTTTTTTCTCCTTCTATTGGTTGAATTCGATGGACTTGTGTCTTTTTATTTTTTTTTTAACAAGACTAACTATGTAACTGCTTCCTGTAAAAAGACGGCTGGGTGGGACCCCTGTTGGGTGGTTGTCATATGACGTCCTCCCCGGAACGCACTTCCGCACGATCATTACGTCCACCGGACATGGCGGATGACGGATCGCTGTACTGGCCCGTTGCCGGTAGCATGTGATTGCTGTGACCAATCACAGCAGATCACATGACAGTCGTACACAATGGATGGCTTCTTTTCATGCAATTCATTCTGTACGATTGTGTTGCTGGCTGTGATTGGTCACATTGATCACATGGTACACACAGGGCCAATCACAGCCTATCTGTGCCATGTGATTAGCTGTGGCCAATCGGCAATAATACGCAATTTCACTCGGTAAAAAATCACTGCTAGAAGCAACTCTCACTGGTTCCTCCCTCTGATTGGATACAATTAATGATGGAGGACAGAGGGAGGAGACAGTGAGAGCTGCGGGAGGCCTCAGGAGTTGGACGCTCCCGGAAGTGTCGGTTTCATGTGGTGCGGGGAATAGGGAAAAGGTTCAGGTGCGGCTCGGCTTCTGATATCGGCTATAGAGACACATTGGCCGTACGGTAGACGGGTCCTCTTGTAGCCGTTGTCACCTGCAGGCAGTGCGGCGTCTCCTGGCTCCCCCAATCTCATGTACTGATACCAGTCAGAGTTGGTGGCTCCCCCTACAGGTTGCGTCAGTAACGTGCGGCCGCCATGCTGGAGTCTGGGGGGGTAACACAATTCCCGCTCTTCCTCATCCTCCGTTTCTGATGTTCACAGATATTTTTTTTATTAAGTCTAAGGCCCCTTTCACACTTGTGCGACTTGGGACTGCAAAGTCGCATGACAAGTCTTACCCCCCAATGATTTCCAATGAGTACCGTTCATATCTGTGCAAATTCAAGGTAGTCCATGCGCTGCTTTGGTCAGACTTTGATGCGACTTGAGGTCCGCAGACCTCCAGATTACACAGGCATTGCTTCAAGTCACGGCAAAAAATCGGGCGACTTTCAAGCCGCACAAGTGTGAAAGGAGCCGAAATCTATTCATACAGATCTGTCTTGGAGCAGCAGCCTGTACCGTCCCTCTGAAAAGCCATTTGCAGTGGATTGCTTTTCAGAGGGTAGTGAGGGGGGGGGCGATATGCCTATATCTGCAGCATGTGTGCGGCCCTCAGCAGCTGCTCTAGTTTAGGCAATTTGAGTGGGGGGGTATATTAACCGCCCCGCCCCCCCCCTCTTCTTCTTTAGCTGCATGTGTGAATGAACCACAATTCAGAAATTCGTAGATCCGTCCTTCATCGATGGGTGCCACAGATCTGACTGAGGCTCCGTTCACCCTTGTACGACTCCAGAGTTGCACCGACTTTGGACGGGTGCGACTTGGATACGACTTTGGCTTTGGCCAGCGATAACGGACAACTGTTGCATTGTATAACATTCGGGTGCGACTTTCATGCAACTTCTGAGGGTTAACATTGAAGTCTATGGCCCTCGAGTTGCATGAAAGTCGGATCAAAGTAGTGCAAGAACTACTCCTGAAGTCGCTGCAACTTTAAGTCGCACATATATATGAATGGTTATCATTGGAAAACACGGGGAATGACTTGTCATGCGACTTTGATGTCCAAAGTTGCTAGACAAGTCACACAAGTGTGAATGGAGTCTGACCCCCCCCCCAGTTCACACTACGCACTGTGGGAACCGCATGTGATTTTTGAAGAGGAATTGCACCGCATTCCTGTACAAATCACATGCGACTCTTCAGCTGTGCGATTTTTAGCCATTATTCTGTATGGCTCAAATCGCACAGGACCCCTTTTTTTTTTTTTGGCTGCACCAGAATCAGATCGCATTGGGTGTTCACACCCATGCGATCCGATTCCGCATGACGCCCTGCATTTTGCGATCCGATTTTCTAGGTGTCGTTGACATACACACCCGCATCGATTCGCATGAATGGGGTGCGATTTGCATGCGGCGTGGAATCCGCACAGAACCTCGCAGCCCACAAGTGTGAACTGGGGGCTAAATGAACATTTATACAGTGAGGGGAAGAAGTATTCGATCGGCTGCTGATTTTGTAGGTTTGCCCCACTGACAAAGAAACGATCAGTCTATCATTTTATTGGTCGGTTTATTATAACAGCGAGAGACGGAATAACAAGAAAAATATCCAGAAAAACTCATTTAAAAAAAAATATAAATGAATTTGTATTTTAATGCGTGAAATAAGTATTTGACCCCTTCGCAAAACATGACTTAGTAATCGGTAGAGAAACCCTTGTTGGCGATCACAGAGGTCAGACGTTTCTTGGAGTTGGCCTCCAGGTTTGCACACATCTCAGGAGGGATTTTGTCCTCTTTGCAGATCTAGACCTCCAAGTCATTAAGGTTTCCAGGCTGACGTTTGGTAACTCCGAACCTTCAGCTCCTTCCACATATTTTCTATGGGATTAAGGTCTGGAGACTGGCTAGGCCACCCCAGGACATTAATGGGCTTCTTCTTGAGCCACTCCTTTGTTGACTTGGCGGTATGTTTTGGGTCATTGTCATGCTGGAATACCAATCCATGACCCATTTCCTATGCCCTGGCTGAGGGAAGGAGGTTCTCACCCAAGATTTGATGGTACATGGCCCCGTCCATCGTCCCTTTGATGCGGTGAAGTTGTCCTGTCCCCTTAGCAGAAAAACACCCCCAAAGCATAATGTTTCCACCTCCATGTTTTATGGTGGGGATGGTGTTCTTGGGGTCATAGGACCTCCATGTATGACGGTGGGGGATGGTGTTCTTGGGGTCATAGGACCTCCATGTATGACGGTGGGGGGTGGTGTTCTTGGGGTCATAGGACCTCCATGTATGACGGTGGGGGATGGTGTTCTTGGGGTCATAGGACCTCCATGTATGACGGTGGGGGATGGTGTTCTTGGGGTCATAGGACCTCCATGTATGACGGTGGGGGATGGTGTTCTTGGGGTCATAGGACCTCCATGTATGACGGGGGATGGTGTTCTTGGGGTCATAGGACCTCCATGTATGACGGTGGGGGATGGTGTTCTTGGGGTCGTAGGACCTCCATGTATGACGGTGGGGATGGTGTTCTTGGGGTCATAGGACCTCCATGTATGATGGTGGGGGATGGTGTTCTTGGGGTCATAGGACCTCCATGTATGACGGTGGGGGATGGTGTTCTTGGGGTCATAGGACCTCCATGTATGACGGGGGATGGTGTTCTTGGGGTCATAGGACCTCCATGTATGATGGTGGGGGATGGTGTTCTTGGGGTCGTAGGACCTCCATGTATGACGGTGGGGATGGTGTTCTTGGGGTCATAGGACCTCCATGTATGATGGTGGGGGATGGTGTTCTTGGGGTCATAGGACCTCCATGTATGACGGTGGGGGATGGTGTTCTTGGGGTCATAGGCAGCATTCCTCCTCCTCCTCCAAACACGGCGAGTTGAGTTGATGCCAAAGAGCTCGAATTTGGTCTCCTCTGACCACAACACTTTCCCCCAGTTCTCCTCTGAATCATTCAGATGTTCATTAGTGACCTTCAGACGGACCTGTACATGTGATTTCCTGAGCAGGGGGACCTTGCGGGCGCTGCAGGATTTCAGTCCTTCACGGTGTAGTGTGTTACCAATTGTTTTCTTGGTGTCTATGGTCCCAGCTGAGATCATTGACAAGATTCTCCCGTGTAGTTCTGGGCTGATTCCTCACCGTTCTCATCATTGGACCTCCACGAGGTGAGATCTTGTATGGAGCCCCAGACCGAGGGAGATCGACAGTTATTTTGTGTTTCTTCCATTTGCGAATAATCGCACCAACTGTTGTCACCCTCTCACCAAGCTGCTTGGCGATGGTCTTGAAGCCCATTCCAGCCTTGTGTAGGTCTACAGTCTTGTCCCCGACATCCTTGGACAGCTCTTTGGTCTTGGCCATGGTGGAGAGATTGGAATCTGATTGATTGCTTCTGTGGACAGGTGTCTTTTGTACAGGTAACAAGCTGAGATTAGGAGCACTCGCTTTAAGCGAGTACTCCTAATCTCAGCTTGTTACCTGTATAGATGACACCTGGGAGCCAGAAATCTTGCTGATTGATAGGAGGATCAAATACGTATTTCACTCATTAAAATGCAAATCAATTTATAACTTTTTTTGAAATGCGTTTTTCTTGATATTCTTGTTGTTATTCTCTCACTGTTATAATAAACCGACCATTAAAATTATAGACCGACCGTTTCTTTGTCAGTGGGGCAAATGTACAAAATCAGCAGCCGATCAAATACTTTTCTCTCACTGTATATAAATATATATTTAGGCAAATGTGAAAAATTTGTGATGCCCCCCCCCCCCGGCACTCTTATATCAGAGTCACATGATTAGAATTAGACGAGCTGTGGCCCCAGAATCCCTTTCCAAGAGTCCTGCAAACTTCTCCTGCACAGGATAGCTGTCACTTGAACACAAGTTCTGGGTGGAGCTTTGGCATTAGAGATGAGGTGGGAATTCTGGGACGTTTTTTGCAAAATTTTGTAACACTTCCAGCGATTATCGGCCTAAGAATGTTTTATTCCGGTAATGATCTAGATGGGGAGTATCCGTCTCCTCGCAGTGATAATTCTATGTAGACGATTGTTTTGTTTTTTTTTGTTTTTTTTTTAATAACGTGATAGATTTGTTTTTTTTTTTTTGGAAAGAGTCAGACCCGTGACCAGACATGACGCTCTCCCCTCCTATGACCACTACAAAAAAACCAGCATTCCACAAGCACACCACTAGAGGGCGCTGTCAGTTTAAGTGATTAAAATACCCCAAACCCTGAGATATGTTCCTGGCTGTGGTGATGGTGAAAATTCCCCCCCCCGTGACGGACCTCTGACATGAATGAGATAGTTTTGTGTTCTGTTTTGTCCCGAGTAATAATGATCTGTATCATTGGGGGGTTTATTTCTTCTTCTCGTCATTTCACGATCTCTGTAAATGAAAATGTGTTGTTTTTTTTTGTTTTTGTTTGTTTTTTAGTTTGTTTAGATGTGACTTCTCTTTTGTTTTTCATCTGATTTTTTTTTTTTGTTTGTAATTGTTAAATTTGAATATTATAAGAGTTTGAAGCTTTGTGTGTGTTTTCTATGAGTGGGAAGGTTTGAGGCTGGAAGCATCAGTCTATACTCATGGAGACTCTGAGAGCGGGGCGGATCCTGGACACCGAGGGAGGGGGGGGGGGGAGATTTACTAAAACTGGTGCAGCTCTAAAGAGGTTTTTTATGAACACGAGCGCCCCAGTTACTGTCTAGCACCACATCCCAGAATTAAATAGTAGCAGGCAGAAAAATTGGGACTTTATGGGTGCAAATCAATTAGAAAAATATCAAACATAATATATAAAAAAAAATTCTTTCATTTTGAGGAGCAAAATAAGAATTCATACATTTAAAAGAAAGTAAAGGAGGGGGGTAGATACAGAAATGGTGAGTACAGTTGATTATAGTAACAGCAACACAAAATGGACTTGGGCGATAGATGGGCGAAACATGTTGGGAAGTCCATTTTGTGTTGCTCTTACTATAATCAACTGTACTCGCCATTTCTGTAACAGCAACACAAAATGGACTTCCCAACATGTTTCGCCCATGTATCGGGCGAAACATGTTGGGAAGTCCATTTTGTGTTGCTGTTACTATAATCAACTGTACTCGCCATTTCTGTATCTACCCCCCTCCTTTACTTTCTTTTAAATGTATGAATTCTTATTTTGCTCCTCAAAATAAAATATTTTTTTATATATTATATTTGATCATTTTTCTAATTGATTTGCACCCATAAAGTCCCACTTTTTCTGCCTGCTGCTGGTGCAGCTCTACATACAGTGGGGAAAATAAGTGGGTGGCTACATATAAAGGAATCGATTTCTCCATCCCCCCCCCCCCCCCCCACTTCTTCTCCTCTCCCTCCCACAGGCATTCAGCGGCTGCAGGAGGAAAATGGAGAGATGGGTTCCTCTGTCGGTGTTTCTCAATCTTTTTCCAGTCAGGGCACCCTTGAAGTACACCCCTAGGGGAATGGGGCTGCACTGCAACTGTGTGCATTGCATGCAGTTGCAGCATAGTGATGATGCATTTAAGGGGTTAAAACAGGCGGTCAGTAGGCAACATATTGCCTCTTTAGCGGCTGTCAATTGCCTCTGAGCATGGATCGCTTTTCGGAGGAACAGCATTTTTTTTTGCTGGTGCTATAAACAAGCAAAAAAAAAAAGGGGGTTCTGATTATACACATATAGGGGGGGAGGATTAAAAGTGCATACATAAAATGTGCATACATACATGTAGACACACACACACACACACACACACACACATATATGCATGTATAAACCAGTGGCTTCAGTGGAAAATGGGCTGAATGGTAACTCTATGGGGACCCTGGTCTGTATGGTGAGTCCAATGAACACCTGGCATTTATGGTGACCCCAAGAAACACTAAACTAGATAGGACCTCTAGTGGACAATGAGCTGTATGGTAATTCTAGGGGACACTGTGCTCTCTGGTGACTCCAGGGGACCCTGGGCTGCATGGTGAGTTTAAGGAACACTTGGCTCTATGGTGACCCCAGGAAACACTTGGTTAGATGGAGCCCCTTCAGTAGACAATGGGCTGTATGGTAACTCAAGGGGACGCTGTGCTCTATGGGGACCCTGGGCTGCGTGGTAAGTTCAGGGAACACTTGGCACTTTGGTAAACCCTAGACTAGATGGTGCTTCCAGAGGACCTTGGGATAATTGTTGTGTCCAAGGAACACTTAGTGACCCCAGGGAAAAACTTGGCTAGATGGTGCCTTCAGTAGACAATGGGTTGTATGGTACCTCTAGGGGACACTGTGATCTACGGAGACCCTAGACTGTATGGTGAGTCCAGGAAACATTTGGCTTTATGGTGACCCCAGCAAGCCTTAGAATAGATTGTGCTTCGGTGGACAATGGGCTGTATAGTAACCATAGAGCACACGGTGCTCTATGGGGACCCTGGGCCGCATAGTGAGTACAAGGAACACTTGGCATTTACGGTGACCCCAGGAAACACTAGACGCAGTGGACAATGGGCTTTATGGTAACTCTAGGGGACACAGTGCTCTGTGGTGACTCCAGAGGACCTGAGCTGCATGGTGAGTCCAGGGAACACTTGGCTCTATGGTAACCCCAGGAAACACTCGGCTAGATGAAACCTTCAGTATAGAATGGGCTGTATGGTAACTCAAGGGGACACTGTGCTCTCTGGTGAGTCCAGGTGACCCTGGGCTGCACAGTGAAACACTTGGCTTTATGGTGGCCCCCAAGATTTACATTCTCCCTTCTATTTCTGTATGTGGATGACGGCTCTGTCATTTTATAAAAAAAAACTGTTTTCCAAATCGATAGACAGCTGTCACATGACCCAGCTCTCTCCCAGCCTGTCTGCAGGGAAACATAAGCAGGAGGAGCTTCAAGTCCCGTGTCACATGTAAAAAAAAAAAAAAAGCAGCCTTTGGAATACAGAGTAAAAATAAATATTATCAATAAACTGGTTTAAACCATCATACACATATATATATTTGATAAGATTTGATGGGTGAATTTCTTACAGTCACAGTTTGTGTCATGCCCCTCCAGCCTGCGTCTTAGCATAAGAGGGAGGCGAAGCCTCCATCAATCTACATGTAATATCCCTCCCCATTATGTTTAGCTGGTTAGTGGGCATGAAGGAGGAGGGAGGGAGTGGGCTGTCATTTAGCACTGTGTATACTCCCACATGGGTGACTCTATAGCCACATGAGCTGCTCAGATGCAATAGGGAGGAAATGCTCAGCATAGAAACTCAGTGAAAACTGAGCATGTGCAGAGCTGACACCACTGCTCTGCAAAATCCCCAACTGCATTGGGGACATGGACAGGAGGGGGAGATAGAGAGCAGCAGGATCAACCAGGTTTTTTGCAGAATACAGAAAAGGAATCTCATATCGACGGAGTATGAAGAGTATGTAATGCACCATTTATGGATAGCTTTTTATGATGTGGATTTAGTGACACTTTAACCTCTTCAGCTCCGGAGGTTTTACCCCCCCCCCCCCTTCATGACCAGGCCATTTTTTGTGATACGGCACAGCGTTACTTTAACTGATAATTGTGCGGTCATGTGAAGCTGTACCCAAATACAATTTGTGTCCTTTTTTTTCCCTACAATAAGAGGTTTCTTTTGCTGGCATTTGATCACCTCTGCGGTTTTAATTTTTTGCGCTATAAACAAAGAAAGACCGACAATTTTGAAGGAAAAAAAAAAATTTAAAAAAATTGTGTTTTTTTTTCCTGCTATAAAACATCCAATAAAATAAATAAATAAAAAAAAAAATCTAAATTTGAGGTGTATTTTTCTTTTTTTAATAAAAAATTGCATTTGAAAGACCGCTGCGCAAAATACAGTGCGACATAAAAATATTGCAACAATCGCTGTTTTATTCCCTAGGGCAGTGATGGCGAACCTTGGCACCCCCAGATGTTTTGGAACTACATTTCCCATGATGCTCATCTACACTGCAGAGTGCATGAGCATCATGGGAAATGTAGTTCCAAAACATCTGGGGTGCCGAGGTTCGCCATCACTGCCCTAGGGTCTCTGCTAAAATATAAATATATATATATATATATAAAAAATACTGATTTTAACTTTGTAAGAGACAAGTGTCAGAAAAAGGTTTAGTCTTTAAATAGTTAAACTTCCCTCCTTTACAGACCGAAGTTCATTCCTTTGGTCCAAGTAGAAAATGTTGCAATGTTTATAGATATCTAACAACTCAGACAATGTTGTGGAAATCTTGGTAGGCTGCCTGTTTGTTGTTTTTTTTTTTTTTTTTGACACCCGAGTGAGCAGAGAACTCTCTACACTTGTTACCTGGATGAATCGGGAACTTCTGCATAGAGATTGGGGGGGGGGGGGGGGGTGTTGAATCGAGATCACAATTTTTTAATGATAATTCGTGCAGCTCTAACTGGCAACTGAGGTTTGTTAATCCCTGAGTTAAAATATTACATAAAAAGAAAAAAAGGAGAGAAAAAGAAGAACAGCAGCTCACCGATTCCTTTGCTGTAAATGACCATCAGACAAAGACATATGAATGCAATTCTCATTTATTACAGATTTTTATTTATTTTTTAAAAAGGTAAAAACGGGAAAGCAATAATGGGACATTTTTTTTCAATTTTAAAAATACAGAAAACAAGATTTGTATCATGTATGTATAATATATATATATACACACAGACACACATTTTATTTAAAAAAAAAAAAAAATTAAAATAAAACACTAGAGGCCTAATTGATCAAAGATCTGTCTTATGTTATCCCACAACAACCAATCAGTGCTGACTTTGTGTATTTAAAAAAAAAAAAATGGGGGCAACAGACACTTTGATAAATACGGCGCATTTTACATCCAAAAGAAATCAGCATAAAAATAACTTTTTTTTTGAAGGAGTCACCTGCCAGCCCTTTCTATTTCCCAGACCATCAGATGGAAAGATTCACCAATAGCAGTTTCCTTTCCGTCCCGTATTACACCCAGATCCAAAAACGTCATATATTGCAGATTACCAATCATTAGATGTGGCGGCTGCATTTGTTTTTTCCCTTTTTTTTTAGGCTTTTTTTTCACTCTTTTCACCCAGTGATTTGGTCCGTAACACCCCCCCCCCTGTACTAGAGCGCCCCCATCCTGGACGAAGGAGCACAGCAGCATTGTCAGTCTGGGGGGGGGGGGGGGAGTATTATCAGATTTGAATACACTAACGAATTGAAGCCAAACTCCACCCAACACTTTACTTTATCCAAAAAAGGAGAAAATCTGTTTTGATGAAACTTTTTATAAAGGGTTTTACATACGAAAAAAAAACCTGATCATTGTATGCACCCCTGTCAGCGGTAAATGGTTTGTCTCATCCCTGTAATTGATATATTCTGCTGGAGAGCTTGTGCTATTGAAAAAAAAAAAAACACCACACTTACTGGCAGGATCACCAGATGAAAATAGAAGCAAACCAGCCTAAAAAAAAAAAAAAAAGAAAAGGGGAATGCAGCCACCACATCTAAGAATTGCTGCAATATAATAAATATTTGCTTTTGGGTCCCCCTCCCCCCCCATCTACAAACCACACAGTGGTGACGGGTAGGACCGGGTGTACGGCGGTGACGGGTAGGATCGGGTGTACGGCGGTGACCACGCTTTCATTTTTTAGGTCTGCAGAAACTCCGGTTGTACACGTGCCACCTTCCGGGGTTCCTTGATGTGCGTTTTGGGCACTGCATCTCACACCAGCTGATCGGCACCATGGTCGCCCCTGTGGAAGCAAAAAAAAACACCGATCATTAACACTGACCCTCTTTTTCCACTTACAGTAACTGCTGCATTCTCACCCTCGGCTTATACTCGAGTCAATATGTTTTCCCAGTTTTTTTCTGGTAAAATTAGGTGCCTCGGCTTATATTTGGGTCGGCTTATACTCGAGTATATACAGTATATGGGCAATGCAGAGACGCCGCACACCAAACTAGTCTGATCTTAGAAAGGAGTGAAGAGCCTCAGCCTTGGCTCCTCCCGTGCAACACCCTCCCCCCCCCCGACGTATTTACAGGTCACCGGTTTAGAGTTACGGAGGTGGTCTAGCGCTAGAATTACATGTGTGGTGCCAACACCGCTTACATATGCGTGCGCGACCTACGCATGTGTTTGCTTGCGGAGGGATGGGGGCGCTTTACATTTATTTTACTATTTATGTTTACACTGTTCCTTTAATTATTTTTTTTGTCACTTTTTTTCCTATTACAAGGAATGTAAACATCCTTTGTAATAGAAATAAATGATGACAGGTCCTCTTTATGGAGAGATCTGGGGGGGGGGGGGGGTCAAAAAAAAAAAAAAAAAAAAATCGAAATCTCTTCTTTATCTTTACAAGCAAAATGAAGTCTTTTTGACCCCCAGATCTCTCCATAAAGAAGAGGACCTGTCGTCTATTATTTCTATTACAAGAGATGTTTACATTCCTTGTAATAGAAATAAAAGTGATAACCAAAAAATTAAAATTAAGAGGAACAGTGTAAAAAAAAAAAGAAAGAAAGAAAAAGTGATTTACTTCCACCCTGGACCGGAAGTGATGTCGCCCCGGTCCTCCAAGGCCATCAAACAGTATCTACTCTTTGATCGCCTATAGGAGCAGCCGGCCGCACCGTCGGATCGTTTCTCGGGCAAACCAATGGAAACAGTGAGCCTGAGAAACACCAGGAAGTGGTGGGGGGGGGGGGGGGCGGGGATGTCCCTCCCCCTCCTCGCCGAATGTTTCGGAAAGCATTCCAGCGGCTCAGGAGAAAGCCACCGGCTGAAAAATAACTTTACTGGGGTTATAGCCGATAACTACAGCCACAATCCCGGTAAACCACACAATGTATATACACAATATCTCACAAAAGTAAGTACACCCCTCACATTTTTGTAAATATTTTAGGGCTGGGGAAATTAAAAGATTAATTCCTCGATTAATCGTTCATCTTTTTGATCGGTACTCACCTCTCCGCCGGCTTCCGGGTCTATCCAGTGACATCACAGACATCTATGTCACTAGACTCCTCCCCCCCTTCCCCAAGTGCCTCCGTCTGCTAAGGAAGGGAAGGGGGGAGGAGTCCGGTGACGTCACCGGACAGCGATGGTAAATATGGATGTGGTGAACTGGGATCATTCAGTGAAGTGTAAGGCACATTTGATAACCTCCGTTTATAACATTGTTGTCTTCAGAGGCTGATAAGCTGTGATATTTTTGCCATGTGGATCGGCTTCTGCTGTTGCCATGACGGCGGCGCTCGCTGCAGTTTGAATTTAAAACGTATATTTGTGTGAACTGTGAGGTTAAGTCCTGGATTGTGGAAACTAACTAGTGTCTGGTGATTGTATATAGTGTATACCACATTTACCACCGACTAATGCAGAGTTGCAATGCAAGGAGATCAGCTAAAAGTAGTTGGATCTGTATGTGAGTTATAATTAATCAATTAAAAAAAAAAAAAAAAAAAAAAAATCGATCAAAACATGAAAATTTTAATCAGTAACAGCCCTAAAATCTTTTCTTCTATCTTTTGATGTGACAACACTGAAGAAATGACACTTGTCTACAATGTAAAGTAGTGAGTGTACAGCTTGTATAACAGTGTAAATTTGCTGTCCCCTCAAAATAACTCAACACACAGCCATTAATGTCTAAACCGCTGGCAACAAAAGTCAGTACACCCCTAAGTGAAAATGTCCAAATTGGGCCCAAAGTGTCAATATTTTGTGTGGCCTCCATTATTTTCCAGCACTGCCTTAACCCTCTTGGGCATGGAGGTCCCCAGAGCTTCACAGCTTACCACTGGAGTCCTCTTCCCCTCCCCCATGATGACATCACAGAGCTGGTGGATGTTAGAGACCTTGCGCTCCTCCACCTTCCATGTGAGGATGTCCCACAGATGATCAATAGGGTTTAGGTCTGGAGACATGCTTGGCCAGTCCATCACCTTTACCCTCAGCTTCTTTAGCAAGGCAGTGGTGGTCTTGGAGGTGTGTTTGGGGTGGTTATCATGTTGGAATACTGCCCTGCGGCCCAGTCTCTGAAGGGAGGGGATCATGCTCTGCTTCAGTATGTCACAGTACATGTTGGCATTCATGGTCCCCTCAATGATCTGTAGCTCCCCAGTGCCGGCAGCAATCATGCAGCCCCAGACCATGACACTCCCACCACCATGCTTGACTGTAGACAAGACACACTTGTCTTTGTCCTCCTCACCTGGTTGCCCCCACACACGCTTGTCACATCTGAACCAAATAAGTTTATCTTGGGTCTCATCAGACCACAGGACATGGTTCCAGTAATCCATGTCCTTAGTCTGCTTGTCTTCAGCAAACTGTTTGTGGACTTTCTTGTGCATCATCTTTAGAAGAGGCTTCCTTCTGGGATGACAGCCATGCAGACCAATTTGATGCAGTGTGCGGCGTATGGTCTGAGCACTGACAGGCTGACCCCCCACCCCTACAACCTCTACAGAAATGCTGGCAGCACTCATACGTCTATTTCCCAAAGACAACCTCTGGATATGACGCTGAGCATGTGACCTCAACTTCTTTGGTGGACCATGGCGAGGCCTGTTCTGAGTGGAACCTGTCCTGTTATACCGCTGTATGGTCTTGGCCACCGTGCTGCAGCTCAGTTTCAGGGTCTTGGCAATCTTCTTATAGCCTAGGCCATCTTTATGTAGAGCAACAATTCTTTTCCTCAGATCCTCAGAGAGTTCTTTGCCATGAGGTGCCATGTTGAACTTCCAGTGACCAGTATGAGAGAGTGAGAGCGAGAACACAAAATTTAAAACACCTGCTCCCCATTCATACCTGAGACCTTGTAACACTAATGAGTCACATGACACCGGGGAGGGAAAATGGCAAATTGGGCCCAATTTGGACATTTTCACTTAGGGGTGTACTGACTTTTGTTGCCAGTGGTTTAGACATTAATGGCTGTGTGTTGAGTTATTTTGAGGGGACAGCAAATTTACACTGTTATACAAGCTGTACACTCACTACTTTACATTGTAGCAAAGTGTCATTTCTTCAGTGTTGTCACATGAAAAGATAGAAGAAAAGATTTGCAAAAATGTGAGGGGTGTACTCATTTTTGTGAATATATATATATATCTATATACACACACACACACACACACACAAATATCTCTCTCTCTCTATAATATATGTATATATATATAATTTTTATTTATTGTGGTCGGCAAGTGGTTATTAGCATTACATTGTTTTCTCTTATCACTATTGCCAGTTGTCAGCACAGTAGAAGAATCTGAATACAGGGAGAGTCTCTGTACGGCTGTCCATTGAAGAGACGATCGAATGAATGAAACTAAACTATATGAACAGTCCATTCAGTGACGTCGTCACTCACACACATAGGTGCAAAGAATGCCACTATCAGAGGTGTATGGCAGCTAAATGATACCCAACGTGTCCGGGTACATCCTGGTGTCCTGGAGTGGTGATTAGCGGCAGAAAACAAAATCCTGCCCATATCTCGTGTTCAGGGACAAGTTGTGGATCTTATGATGTATGCAGAGAAACATTTACAGCACAAATACATTCTATTGGAGCCACCCGCCTGGCAGAGGACACCACCGGTAATACAGATCACACAACACCTACCTGCTTCACTATGTGCGACTACTACACCCAGCTGGTTTTCTGCTGTACTGAGAAGGTAATTGGACTGAGAATCTCCCAGAGATATCTAGAGAGGACGTCAAGGAGCATTTTCCTTCTGAAGATAAATAAGCAAGTCATCACAATCTCCATTCCATCCAATGGAAAGGCCGTCCCTGCGGTATTCTTGGCTCCCATATATTGCAATGCATGTCCCTTGGAGGACTGTCACACCTCCAAAAAGTGATCCATGCAGAGGGTGTTTGACAGTCAGTGAAGAGGAAATATGTGGCCCCCTCACCCTCCTGTTTAAACCTCTAATTGCTACACTACTATGCAACCATCATGTGCATTGCACCCGGTTAAATGGGTCACTGCCTGCTGAACGCACAACAAGGGGGTGTAGTTTTTGCCGCAAAACATGGCAGCTGCAGCATGTGCCGCCCTTCTAGAGTAAAGTTATCAAATGTGTGCATTAAGGCCGCCCATTCATTATGGATAAGATGGCAGCAGATGAACAAAACGTGCATGACCCTTCTGCAGTATCCTGGCATTGCACCAGTGATTATATATATATAAAAAAAATATAGTATAGTATAGTATAGTATAGTATATATATATATATATATATATATATATATATATATATATATATATATATATACACACACACATATTTTTTATATATATATATATATATATATATATATATATATATATATATATATATATATATATATATATCTATATATATATATATATCTATATATATATATATATATCTATATATATATATATCTATATATCTCTATCTCATGATCATAAATGCACTTTTTTTAACTGCAAAAAGGTAAAAGTGCATTATAGTGCACAGTATATATGCCTGGAAGTGGTTCTAAAGCCTTAAAATGTTAAAGGGGTTGTAAAGGTAATTTTTTTTTTTTTTAAAAATAACAAACATGTTATACTTACCTTCACTGTGCAGCTCGTTCTGCACAGAGTGGCCCCGAACCTGGTCTTCTGGGGTCCCTCGGTGGCTGTTTCAGCTCCTCCCCGCAAGCATTCACCACCTTAATGCGAGCTCCCTCGCACGGTGGTGAGTGCTTGCGGGTGCGCTCCCGTGATACAGCCGGCGGCTATAGCCGCTCGCTGTATCACTCGGCCCCGCCCCCCGGCGCGCCGCGTCATCGGATGTGATTGACAGCAGCGCGAGCCAATGGCTGCGCTGCTTTCAATCCATCCACTGCAGCCAATCAGCGACCAGGCTGAGCTGCAATGGAGATGACGGGAACGAGCAGCGAAGATTCGAGGCGTCAGGTAAGTAAAACGGGGGGGCTGGGGGCGGCGGCACTGTCAAAAGTTTTTTCACCTTAATGCATAGAATGCATTAAGGTGAAAAAATTTTTACCTTTACAACCCCTTTAAGCTCTCCCCAGGAACCTGAAGTCACTATATCTGGGTCTCCCACAGTAAATATAAACTGCTAAATACCTTTTCTCATCAGCAGTATATATCAGTCTTGTGTCTGGTTAAAGCATGTAGGAGGAGTTTTCATTCTACTCTGTCCTATGAGGCTGCAAGACCCCTGACCTTCTGTCTGGACAGTGCCGATTGGCCTTATGCTGACCACATGCACCCTCCCAGGAAGAAAAAAAAAAAGAAAAAAAAACTCTAGCTATACACACCAGACTGAGCATGTGCAGAGTGCCCCTAAGGCTCTGTTCTATTGTTCTATCAGGAGATGGATTGGGTGGAAGAAGGGGAGGACCAGAGAAGACAACCCCTCAGGTTCCAGTGAGTATAACAAGCATGCTGTACTGCATATACAGACTGATTTTACTGTTGTGGGTTTAGGAACACTAAGGTTTTTCACCTTAATGCATTTTATGCATTTCGGTGAAAAACATTTTGTGCTGCAGAATGCCCCCCCCCTTTATTCTTACCTGAGCCCGATCCAATCCAGTGATGTGCGCAAGAGCAGCAGCTCTCGCCGCTGTCTCACTCCTCATTGGGCAGATTGATAGCAGCGGGAGCCATTTGCTCCCATTGCTGTCAATCAAATGCTGTGCCAAGCGAGTCTGCAGGGGTGCCCCCATATTATTTAAAAAAAAAAAAAAAAAAAAATGAAGCTTTAAATGTCACTTTAAAAAAGGGGATTTCGGCCCTATAAAATAGTAACTATCAAAGCGTACAGTGCGGTTTAGTGACTGCAGTCGTGTTGCTACATGGAAACGTGTTCTCTATTTATATCACTTCTATCAATAAAAAGGATACAACTTTTCCAATGACGATATCTCCTGGCCGAAAACATTTGTAAACTTCAACCTATGGAAACAATGAAAACGTTAATATCGAACAGTGCGCAAAAAAAAAAAAAAAAAAAAAACGTGATTCAAAGTCCAATGCCCCGTTTTATGTGGGAGTCAGAGGTCATGATTAAGTGACAGTTCAGGGGGTCGAGGTAAAAGTAACTCCGAGGTCCCATTGTCAGCAACCACCACACCACTGTGCTGCCCTACATACACTATCTGCATGGAGTTTGCATATTCTCACTGTGTTTTCAAGGGTTTCCTCCAGGTACTCTGCTTTCCTCTCATGATCCAGAGACTTGCTAAGACGTTAAATAACTTCTGTCTAAATCAGGGGTGTCAAACTCAATTTCATCGCGGGACACATCAGCATTATGGCTGCCCTCAAAAAGGGGCCGGTTATATCTGTAAGATAATGCATCTACTCAGATACATAGAAGTACTCAGGGATCTGCAGAGTCCAGAGTGCAGAGTTGAGGAGTGTGCCATGTACTGAGTGCAGAGTTGAGGAGTGTGCCATGTACTGAGTGCAGGTGTACGCAGCATAGAGAGTAAAGGGTTAAGGTGCGCTACGTTCAGAGTTCAGGGGTGTGCCAAGTACAGACTGCAGGTGTATGCAGCATAGTGAGTAAAGGGTTAAAGTGGTTGTAAACCCTTACAGACCACTTTTACCTACAGGTAAGCCTAGATTAAGGCTTACCTGTAGGTGCAAGAAATATCTCCTAAACCTTAGGAGATATTTGCAAAAGACAGGCACCGATGTCTACAGCGCATGCGCCGTAAATAACGGCGCGCAGGCGCACTGAGCGTGCCGTTTCTAACGGCGATCGTGTCGTTAGTGGTGGCTCCCGCGCGCGGGAGTGACGTCATCGCGGCTCTGGCCAATTACAGCGCCGGAGCCACGATACCTGGAAGGAGGATGGACGCTTCGTGGAAGAGGGGACAGCGGTGACATCGCAGGCTCCTGTGTCAGGTAAGTGACATATAATGGGCTACTATGCAATGCATAGTAGCCCATTATGCTTCACCTTTGCAGGGAAACAAAGAGGAAGTAAAACCCATCAGTGTTTTACTTCCTCTTTAAAGAGGAGCTCCACCTTAAACAAAAAATATTAAAAGCCAGCAGCTACAAATACTGCAGCCGCTGACTTTTAATAAATGGACACTTACCTGTCCCAGGGTCCAGCGATGTTGGCAGGCGAAGCCGATCGATCACTCGTCTCTCGGCTGCCCCCACTGCCATCCTCGGTCAGGGAATCGGGAAGTGAAGCATTGCGGCTTTACTGCCCGGCTCCCTACTGCGCATGCGCGAGTGGCGCTGCGCGTCTACACTGGTCCCCGTTGTGTTGTGGGGACTGTGCGTTTCCCCAACACAACGGGGGGGGGGCGGTCATTTGCAGCTAGCTATTCCCGGAAGTGGGTGCAGATACCTGTATTATACAGGTATCTGCACCCCCTTGAAAGGTGCCAATTGAGGCAACGGAGGGGGGAGGAATCCGATGAGCAGAAGTTCCACTTTAGGGTGGAACTCCGCTTTAAGTAGTGTGTTACCTGCAGAGTTCAGGAGTGTGCTGTGTACAGAGCGCAGTGTTGAGTGTGCCATGTATAGAGTGCAGGATTTAGGGGTGTGAAGGGTTCAGCTCTCTTTCACAGGCTGTCCACATCTCGCTTCCACCCCTCCTTGGCTTTGAACCCTGCACCACTGTCGTCCACCCCCTCCTCTGCAAAAACATCTCCCTCCACAACCCTGATCTCTACTCCCCCCCCCCCCCCCCCCCCCCAAAGAGCTCCCTCACCTACCCAGCCCAGCTCTAGTACCTCCCGAAAGTGTAGGCGCCTCTCCCTCACTTGCAGGGAGATCATTGGTCAGCATCTGTCCCTGCCATGAGTACATGTAGGGTAGACCGGTATATGTGAGAGCCGTCGAGAGGAAAGCGGTCCTTGTAAATACAGAAGTGTCAATGGGGAGCGGGGAGCAGGGGGCGAGAGCCAGAAGTGGTGAAATGGATGGTTTTCCACCATGTTATGGCTGAAGAAAAAAAAACAAAAAACATACACCTTGTGTGCGAAGACCACATGAAATGGTCCGGCGTCCAGATTCAGTCCGCAAGCCATTTATATATATATATATATATATATACACACACACACATATATACACCATAGATTGGAAGCAGCTTGAGGGCCAGGTCTGATATGAAAGTACATTCTATGTAAAGTGCTGAGAACATTGCTGGTGCCATATAAACATCTGTAATAAATAATGAATACAATGCTTTGAGAAGTACGGACAGCTGTTACCTTGTCTTTTTCTGTTGCTCGGATGTCTTCCCTTCTACAAAATAGAAGAAAAAAAAATATGTCAGGGTATTGAAATTTTATTACACATATTTACTGATTAGGAAAATTCTGATCCAAAAGTAGTACAGAGTTACTATAGCAACAATGTATCGCTCTGGTCATAGTATCACAAAAAAAAAAAAAATAATAATTTAAAAAAAAGGGGGGGGGATAAAAAATGTTTTACATACTGTCACTAGTGAAATTTTTTTTTTTTAATTCTTTGGTTTTCCAAAAAAATGACAAAAACACTCACCATGCCTCTTCATAAATACCTTGAACTGCCTACTTTCCAAAAAGCGGTCATGGGGGGGGGGGGGGGTATTTGTAGTGTTTTGGTATTTTTGGGCCTCAAGAAATGTAGCAGAATATATTTTGGCTTAAAGTTATGAAGAAAGATTATTTATTTGCAAAGTTTTATTTAAAAAAAAAAAAATATGATATTGGTCCTTTTTCATTTATTTAGCAAAAAAATAAACAAACAAACTCCGATGGTGAATAAAGCGATTGTAAAGTCTAGTTTTTTTTTTTGGTCATACTTCCCTTCTCTGTGCAGTGGATTTGCAGATCATCCTCTTCTTGGGTACCCGGCTAGAGCAGTTGGCCCCTTCCCTCCTGTTGAGTGCCCCCCACAGCAAGCTATGAGGGGGCGGGGGGACCCCGAGCCGAGCCTTCATGTATCCATTCAGACACGGAATCGTGGTTCGTTCCCACCCACCTCTCTCCTTATTGGCTAACTGACTTTGACTGACAGCAGCGGGAGCCAATGGCGCCGCTGTTGTGTCTCAGCCAATAAGGAGGGAGAGTCCTGGATGGCCGAGGCACTCATGTACATTGATGGATGGAGAGGGGGCTCAGGTAAGTATTGGGGGGGGGGCTGAAGGCTTTTCATCTTAAATGCAAAGAGTGCACCTTCTGCCTTTACATACACTTTAAATGCCACCCAAAGATAACTCGATTGATTTCCATATGGGTAGAATGTTGAATGACCGCGTAGTTGTCAAAGTGTGACAGCGCTGAAATCTGAAAATTGGCCTGGGCAGGAAGGGGGTGAAAGTGCCCGGGACTAACAGGGTAAAAACGAGGATGTACAATGGGATGGTACTGACGCAATCAATATAAAAAGGGGGGTGGGGAGAAAAGGGATCATCAATCCAGAGGCCAGTGGTCTATAAAAGGCCTGTGGATGGTGTAAAATAGGAGGGAATAAAAGTCTCTTAAAATAGGCAACAGATGGGGGATCCAGTGATGATGATGAACACTTTGTAACTTAGGGCAAGGAGAAGCAAACTCAAGGAACATGTAAAAGACAAAAAGTAGAGACGCCGCTGAAGTAAAAAAACAAAACAAAAAATAAATAAACTGTATGACATTTAATAAAACAATGTATAAAAGCTCTAACATCTGGGTAAATTGAAGTGAGGCACATCAGAAAGTCCTGTGGGGCGAGTCTCTGCATTTGCTGGGTTGCGCCTATTGGTTAGTTTAGCCTGGTCTCCTGCGGGCGCCGATCATCAGCTTGGTGTATAGGCTGGAACAGGAAGAAGGGCTGGGAACGCACATGGACCGCAGCGGCGCGTGACGTCACCAGAGATGACGCAACGCGTTTTTCGGAGCGCTTGCCATGTCGATGGTTGCGCAAGCTTGAAAGTGCTTTTTATACATTGTTTTATTAAAAGGTCGTACAGTTTTACTTCAGCGGCGCCTTTACCTTTGCGTCTTTAAATGAGGATGTACAGGGAAGGATTAGGGATGCTGCTGCAGATGCCATGGTCCAAATCCTGTCACCTTTGGGGAGCAGAAGACCCGGGAGACGATAACATTAGTCCGGGCAACTTCTACAAGAAAGGTCACAAAGGCCTTGTGTCTCTGAGGTGGACCCTGACCCCCCGGGGGGGGGGGGGGTTCTTCAAGATGAGGATTCTGCTGCACCCCCCCCCCTTCAACCAGAACATTCTCAACTTCCTCTACCTCGTCCTCCACTGGTTCCTCCACTGGTAATAAGGATTATGGAGGAGAAGGGGGAACGTTTTCACTTGTGACCAAGTTGGTTCAAACCAGTAGGAGGTATTCCGGAAAGCTGCTTCTGTACCTCAGAGATAGACGAGAATTCCTCCCTTGTCCCCGGATGTGGCGGAGAAACCAAAACAGGTGGGAGGACAACAGAGCCACATGGAACACACCGACACCCTTTGGATATATATTACACGGGGGGGGGGGGGGGTGTCCAGGTTCCTCCCTACCTGAAGAAGGGAGTTGTGTCGCTAGTATACGGTACTAGCAATGACTACCCCGGGGCACCATACTGAAGGACAATGCCAGGGGGGTCAATCTTCACTCATCAAGTCAGGCTCTGCCACCAACGTCCTTCAGGGACTTGACTCCCCAGCTGAAGATCACCGCCTTAGATCCATACAGCACCAGACCCCTCTGCTAGGCAATATAGTACTGTGCATGCTCCAGTGCTGATTGGCAACATTACATGCCATGCAGGGCCCGGGTACTATTCTTCTAAAAAGCCATAGGTAATGGATCCAGAAAAAAAACAACCTCCTAATCCCAGATGGAACCACTGAGAAGGTAGCTATTCATTTGTGTGCAAAGATCGCACAGACAGAACCATCACCTAGAACGGGGGGGGGTCTCAAGACTTTCTAAACAAAAGGCCAGTTTACTGTCCTTCAGATTTTGGGGGACGAACTAGGGTCATTGGGAGTAAAAAATACCATATCATAGATGTCAAGGAATAGCGTCCCATCACTGGTGTCAATGGGAGGAATAGTGCCCCATCATTGGTGTCAGTGGGAGGAATAGTGTCCCATCATTGATGTCAGTGGGGGGAATAGTGCCCCATCATTGGTGTCAGTGGGAGGATTAGTGCCCCATCATTGGTGTCAGTGGGAGGAATAGTGCCCCATCATTGGTATCAGTGGATGGAATAGTGCCCCATCATTGGTGTCAGTGGGAGGAATAGAGTCCCACCATTGGTGTCAGTTGGAGGAATAGTGCCCCATCATTGGTGTCAGTGGGAGGAATAGTGTCCCATCATTGGTGTCAGTGGGAGGAATAGTGCCCCAGCATTGGTGTCAGTGGATGGAATAGTGCCCCAAGGGCCAGATAAAGGCAAGCCAAGGGGTGCAGTTTGGAGACCCCTGACCTAGGACACCAGCAAAACAACTAAAGCCTTCCTGTCTTTTCTTGCCAGTGTCCAACCACCTGAAGGTGGCAGCACATCCCTCTTATAACATGTCCTGAGGTGTACAATAAAGGAATTTGTTGTATATGACTTGCACTGGTGTAATAGTTGTCAGATTTCCTAGATATCCAGTCTCCTCCTGCTCACAGGAAACGGCTCATTTCTTTCCCCAAAAGTCCGCACAGAGCTTAACCCCTTCAGACCCGCGCTATAGGCGAATGACGGCTACATCGCGGACCTACTTTGCCGGGAGGCCGCCAATAGACATCCTCCCCTTCGCCCGCTCCCCCGTGAAGGGCGCGCGCTGTGATCACCGAGTCAGTGAGACTCGGGTGATCACACATCCGAGTGAGGGGCCAATCCCAGCCCCTTACCATGTGATCAGCTGTCAGCCAATGACAGCTCATCACGTGATGTAGACAGAAGAACAGTAATCGTTTTTTCTCCTCACGCTGTCAGCATGAGGAGAAAAAAAAAAAAGAGACGATCACCAGCTTCTGTGCAAAAGACATCGGTGAGGAAGATGCACAGCCATCTCATCTGTGCCCACCAGTGCCACGAATCAGTGCCCACCAGTGCAATCAGTGCCACCCATCAATGCCCATGAGTGCCACCTATCAATGCCCACCAGTGGTGCCAATCAGTGCCGCCTATCAGTGCCAATCACTGACACCCATCAGTGCCCATCCCTGCCAGCTATCAGTGCCGCCTTATCAGTGCCCATCAATGCAGCCCATCAGCGTACATCAATGAAGGAGAAAAGTTACCTGTTTGCAAAATGTAACAACAAAATATAAAACAGTTTTGTAATTTTTTTTTTCCGGTCTTCTTTAATTTTAACAAAAAATAAAAAAACGCAGAGGTGATCAAATACCACCAAAAGAGAGCTCTATTTGTGGGGAAAAATTTTTTTTAAAAATTTCATTAGGGTACAGTGTAGCATGACAGCGCAATTGTCGTTCAAAGGGTGACAGCGCTAAAAGCTGAAAATTGGTCTGGACAGGAGGGGGGAGGGGGGTTTAAGTGCCCAGTAAGCAAGTGGTTAAAAATGAAATTAGAACTATTTTCTGACAGTGGATTTTTCTCTTTCAGAAGTAAAATTTCACGCCCACGCATGCAGAAAATGATGAGAAAAAACACTTTCCCGCTTACAAGTTCAGGACTCCTCATGTGATTATAGTGAGGGGTCCCGACGCTTCCGCTTCATTGCTGGGAGGGATCTGCAATGAAGTTTGCTAGAATTCATGCAAAGCACACCGCTTGCCTTCAAGGGGAAGAGTTGTTTGCTTTAAAAAACAAAACAAAACAAAAAAAAAAACAACAAAAAAAAAAAAAGGAAAGAAAAAAGAAAAGAAAAGAAAAAAAAAAAAAAGGAAAAAAAAAGAGAGAAGAAGAGAAGAAAAGAAAAGAAAAAAAATATAAAAATAATAATAATTAATAATAATAATAATAAAGGAAGGACTGTATCTCACCTGATTGTACCTCTAAATGTGTTTTTCAGAGCTCTGTTGCCAATAAACATGATCTGAACTTTAGCAAATCTTTGGTGTATGCTCATCACCTGGGAGAAAGAGAAAACACTTCAGAGGAATCATAAAAACCCAAACTGGGGAATTCACCGCCTGCCACAGACCCCCCTTTATAAGCCCCTCCAATGGCGATGCCATCAAAGTTCATGTGCCTGTAAAGCAGGGTGGATATAAAAGTTTTATTTTTTGAAATATCGGATTTTTTGGATCTTTATCAAATTTATTTTAATAAATAGCTTTTGGAGTAAAAATCTATCTAGAGAGAGTTTTTTTTTTTCTATTTAGGATACATTAATAATTTAGTTTATTCAGCATGAAATGGAGCTTAGTTACACTAGATATTCAGCATGAAATGGAGCTTAGTTACACTAGATTACCAAAAGTATTGGGACGCCTGCCTTTATATATATATATACACATACACATATACACACACACACACACACACACACACACTTTAATGGCATCCCAGTCTTAGTCCGTAGGGTTCAATATTGAGTTGGCTCCGCCCTTTGCGGCTATAACAGCTTCAACTCTTCTGGGAAGGCCATCCACAAGGTTACATGCATTGCATTTGTGTATCATTTGAATAAACTATTATATCCAAAAAAAAAAAGAAAAGAAAAGAAAAGGCAGGCGTCCCAATACTTTTGGTAATATAGTGTATGTAGCATGAGGCTGTATATTCTGCAATATTTTGATTTTTGGTAAAGTCATTCAATAAGTCCAAGCTCCGCAAGCGGAGATAACATGCACTGGCAATGTTATGGTTTTGAGAATTTGAGTAGTTCAACTACATGCGATTAACCCATTAGGCTACTTTCACCCTGGGGCCCGCCGAGCATTAGCGCTATAAGCGCCACTCGTTTTAGAAGAGGGGGTTAAAAGCACCCATGTTGAGGCGCTTTCAAAAATCGCTTTTCCGCGCGCTTTCGGTCAGAGGAGGAGCCAACAGCGGGTCAGAGGAGGAGGAGCCAACAGCCGGTCAGAGGAGGAGGAGCCAACAGCCGGTCAGAGGAGGAGGAGCCAACAGCCGGTCAGAGGAGGAGGAGCCAACAGCCGGTCAGAGGAGGAGGAGCCAACAGCCGGTCAGAGGAGGAGGAGCCAACAGCGGGTCAGAGATGACAGTTGCTCTTTAACTGCTCGCCGACCAGCCGCCGCAATCTTACTCCGGCAGAAGGGCGCAGCTGGGCGAAACCACGTTACCTTATTTCGCTTCGCCTTTTGGCCACAGTGGCGCACACGTGCCCGGAGCCGATGCGAGTGCCCGGCGGAGGGGCGCGATGACCACCGGTCACCCACGATCGCTCATGACAGAGCGAGAACTGGGATCTGTGTGTGTAAACATACAAATCCTGGTTCTTTCAGGGGAGTAGACACAGATCGTGTGTTTATACTAAAGTACGAACACCGATCTCTCTCTCCTCCTAGACAGTCCCATCCCCCCCTACAGTTAGAACACACAGTCAGGGAATACAGTTAACCCCTTGATCGCCCCCTAGTGGCTAACCCCTTCCCTACCAGTGACATTTACACAGTAATCAACGCTTTTTTATAGCTCTGATCGCTGTATAAATGACAAGGGTCCCCAAAAATGGGTCAAAAGTATCCAATTTGTCCGCCGCAATATCACAGTCCCAATAAGAATCGCACATCGCCGCCATTACTAGTAAAAAAAACAAACAAAAAAATAGGCCATAAATCTATCCCCTATTTTGTAGACGCTATAACTTTTGCGCAAACCAATCAATATACACTTATTGGGATTTTTGTTTTACCAAAAATATATAGAAGAACACATATTGGCCTAAACTGAGGAAAAAAATGTTTTGATTTTTAATTGTGGGATATTTATTATAGCAAAAAGTAAAAGATATTGTGTGTGTTTTTTTTCAAAATTGTCGCTCTTCTTTGTTTATAGCGCAAAAAATAAAAACCTGCAGAGGCGATCAAATACCACCAAAAGAAAGCTCTATTTGTGGGGGGGGGGGGGCTTCAACTTCGTTTGTGTACAGTGTCGCACGTCCGCGCAATTGTCAGTTAAAGCGACGAAGTGATGTATGGCAAAAAATGGCCCCGGTCATTCAGCAGCCAAATCTTCCGGGGCTGAAGTGGTTAGAAATGATGATTTAAATCAAAATCCACTCTGGTGTAAAGGCGTCCCAATACTTTTGGTAATACAGTGTAGGTCCCACACATTTACAAATTACATCATGTTTTTTTTTTTAGGGTTTTTTTTTTTTTTTTTTTTTACACACGGACAGCCCACTGCTCAATTCCCCTCTATAGATATCTGCACTGTATTGTGTGCGATTGTCGGTGCCCCTCTATAGATATCTGCACTGTATTGTGTGCGATTGTCGGTGCCCCTCTATAGATATCTGCACTGTATTGTGTGCGATTGTCGGTGCTCCTCTATAGATATCTGCACTGTATTGTGTGCGATTGTCGGTGCTCCTCTATAGATATCTACACTGTATTGTGTGCGATTGTCGGTGCTCCTCTATAGATATCTGCACTGTATTGTGTGCGATTGTCGGTGCTCCTCTATAGATATCTGCACTGTATTGTGTGCGATTGTCGGCGCCCCTCTATAGATATCTGCACTGTATTGTGTGCGATTGTCGGCGCCCCTCTATAGATATCTGCACTGTATTGTGTGCGATTGTCGGAGCTCCTCTATAGATATCTGCACTGTATTGTGTGCGATTGTCGGTGCTCCTCTATGGATATCTGCAGTGTATTGTGTGCGATTGTCGGTGCCCCTCTATAGATATCTGCACTGTATTGTGTGCGATTGTCGGTGCTCCTCTATAGATATCTGCACTGTATTGTGTGCGATTGTCGGTGCCCCTCTATAGATATCTGCACTGTATTGTGTGCGATTGTCGGTGCTCCTCTATAGATATCTGCACTGTATTGTGTGCGATTGTCGGTGCTCCTCTATAGATATCTGCACTGTATTGTGTGCGATTGTCGGCGCCCCTCTATAGATATCTGCACTGTATTGTGTGCGATTGTCGGTGCTCCTCTATAGATATCTGCACTGTATTGTGTGCGATTGTCGGTGCCCCTCTATAGATATCTGCACTGTATTGTGTGCGATTGTCGGTGCCCCTCTATAGATATCTGCACTGTATTATGTGCGATTGTTGGTGCCCCTCTATAGATATCTGCACTGTATTGTGTGCGATTGTCGGTGCCCCTCTATAGATATCTGCACTGTATTGTGTGCGATTGTCGGTGCCCCTCTATAGATATCTGCACTGTATTGTGTGCGATTGTCGGTGCTCCTCTATAGATATCTGCACTGTATTGTGTGCGATTGTCGGTGCCCCTCTATAGATATCTGCACTGTATTGTGTGCGATTGTCGGTGCCCCTTTATAGATATCTGCAGTGTATTGTGTGCGATTGTCGGTGCCCCTCTATAGATATCTGCACTGTATTGTGTGCGATTGTCGGTGCCCCTCTATAGATATCTGCACTGTATTGTGTGCGATTGTCGGTGCTCCTCTATAGATATCTGCACTGTATTGTGTGCGATTGTCGGTGCCCCTCTATAGATATCTGCACTGTATTGTGTGCGATTGTCGGTGCTCCTCTATAGATATCTGCACTGTATTGTGTGCAATTGTCGGTGCCCCTCTATAGATATCTGCACTGTATTGTGTGCGATTGTCGGTGCCCCTCTATAGATATCTGCACTGTATTGTGTGCAATTGTCGGTGCCCCTCTATAGATATCTGCCACTGTATTGTGTGCAATTGTCGGTGCCCCTCTATAGATATCTGCACTGTATTGTGTGCAATTGTCGGTGCCCCCTCTATAGATATCTGCACTGTATTGTGTGCAATTGTCGGTGCCCCTCTATAGATATCTGCACTGTATTGTGTGCGATTGTCGGTGCTCCTCTATAGATATCTGCACTGTATTGTGTGCGATTGTCGGTGCCCCTCTATAGATATCTGCACTGTATTGTGTGCGATTGTCGGTGCCGCTCTATAGATATCTGCACTGTATTGTGTGCGATTGTCGGTGCTTTGACTTTCACTAGTATTGGGCACAATGTGCACCACTGTAGGGACTCCACATGGACAGCTTTGCACCCAACATACACATAAGTGGTGTGTGGTGCCCGTTATGGTAGAGCCTCTGCTGGTATACTCCTTACCTTACATGTCACAATGACGCCCACATCTGGTAGAAGAAGGGAATCCGTGTCCCTCACCACAGATAACACCGACTGCAGAGGAAGAATACAGAGAGCATGTAAAAAGCTGAAACAAAAGGTCTGAATACTGAACCAATGGGGCAGATTTACTGAAGCTGGAGAGTGCAAAATCCGGTGCAGCTGCGCATGGTAGCCAATCAGCTTCCAGGTCAGGAGGATTAGGGACAATGGAAGAAAGGGAGGATCAGAGAAGACATAATCAAACAGCCTTTTTTACACAAGGCAGAGGATCAACCCCTTAGGTTCCACCAGGAATTTTTGTACAACCACCCCCCTCCCCCACTGTCGGATCTGAAGTACAGCTCTGGCAGCGAAAGGGTTAAAGCAGAGCAATTGTGTGCAAATCTCAGTAAGAGAAGAAGATTTCACATTTTCCCCCCAGTTGATCGGTTGTATACTTACTGTATCATTGTCACATGACTTAACCACGTAACCAGCGAGCGAGGCGAAGATGTAGCCGTGTTTGCAGTAGGTCCCGTGTCCCGGAGTACAATCCTCCAGACTGCACAGCCGCTCCCCTACAGAGAAAAGAAACACACTGCATAAGGGGGCTCTGCCCACACAGCCACTCCCCTACAGAGAGAAGAAACACACTGCATAAGGGGGCTCCGCCCACACAGCCACTACCCTACAGAGAGAAGACACACACTGTATAAGGGGGCTCCGCCCACACAGCCACTCCCCTACAGAGAGAAGAAACACTGTATAAGGGTGCTCAGCCCACACAGCCACTCCCCTACAGAGAGAAGACACACACTGTATAAGGGGGCTCCGCCCACACAGCCACTCCCCTACAGAGAGAAGACACACACTGTATAAGGGGGCTCCGCCCACACAGCCACTCCCCTACAGAGAAAAGAAACACACTGTATAAGGGGGCTCCGCCCACACAGCCACTCCCCTACAGAGAAAAGAAACACACTGTATAAGGGGGCTCCGCCCACACAGCCACTCCCCTACAGAGAGAAGAAACACACTGTATAAGGGGGCTCCGCCCACACAGCCACTCCCCTACAGAGAGAAGACACACACTGTATAAGGGGGCTCCGCCCACACAGCCACTCCCCTACAGAGTGAAGACACACACTGTATAAGGGGGCTCCGCCCACACAGCCACTCCCCTACAGAGAGAAGACACACACTGTATAAGGGGGCTCCGCCCACACAGCCACTCCCCTGCAGAGAGAAGACACACTGCATAAGGGGGCTCCGCCCACACAGCCACTCCCCTACAGAGAGAAGACACACACTGTATAAGGGGGCTCCGCCCACACAGCCACTCCCCTGCAGAGAGAAGACACACTGTATAAGGGGGCTCCGCCCACACAGCCGCTCCTCTACAGAGAGAAGACACACACTGCATAAGAGGGCTCCGCCCACACAGCCGCTCCCCTGCAGAGAGAAAACACACACTGCATAAGAGGGCTCCGCCCACACAGCCACTCCCCTACAGAGAGAAGACACACACTGCATAAGAGGGCTCCGCCCACACAGCCACTCCCCTACAGAGAGAGGACACACACTGTATAAGGGGGCTCCGCCCACACAGCCACTCCCCTGCAGAG